>OOFE01013014.1:0-26031 GCA_900323365.1 Monocentris japonica | reverse complement strand
CCCTATTTCTCTCTCTCTCTCTCTCTCTCTCTCTCTCTCCATTACATGTTTATTTATTTCATTCTTTAATGAGCTGACCTTAACGAGCGCTGACAGCGTGTCTGGCGTCTGGGCCCCCTCGTCACTGTCACCAGGACGACCTCCTCCCAAGTGACAAACTTGTGTCTAAATGGGGATGTGAGAGGCTGCTGGGCTATGTTTAACTAGCGGGGCACCTACAGAGACAGCCTTATCTCAGAGCAGCCTCGCCTTGCCTCACATTTTCAAAACTGCTTCTGAATTGTTCTTTTTTTCTAGTAGTTGATTGTGGAGAGACTTGGGGTAAGAGTTGAAAAACACGTTGTCAAGCTGTCGGTTCCTTCACTTGACATACACTTGGAAGTTGAGTAGGTGACATAGGCTCTTAGGATGTTACAGACGATTGCACTGTTCCACTTCCCTGTGTCATCTATCCTGCTGTCTTTAAAGACAGTGGGACCTGCCACCGCTATCACTGAGACAAGGGACAGACTTGATTTGCATTAGCTCCGCCTCTGACACAGCCATTAATGAAACCTAAAGGAAAACTATTTTCATAATATATTGCACTTATAGATTCCAGGTCAAATATTGTTCAAATAGATTAGCCATGCTGGCAGACTCTCACATCTCTCTTGGGCTTGGATCTGGATTCCCATTGATCAGAACAATTACTCTCATTGAGTAGTAACAGGGGAAGAGGATCGTACTGCAGTGGACTAGAGATAGACTGTGTCTGTCAGAGTTACCTTGCTGCAGACAAAAAATGATGCCTCCTGGTGGAATTAGACTGATGAAACCATTAATTCTGTAAACACAAATTGCATTGAACTTTTCAAATCCCCGACAAACTACGACAGCAAACACTAATGAACAATTTATCTCAATAAATTCATTTGTTACTCATTAGTCAGCACTCAGTGTTTGGATTTCCCCCTCCTGAGTGCTTGCAGAAACTTGGCATATTTCCTCTCTGTTCCTTTATCAGCATTTCTGTTTGTTAAATGTGTGGATTGCACAGCATAGGTTTGATTGACTAACATGGCTGGTGATTCTGTAATGTTGTGTTTAACCTTGTCTTACCACTGAAGTATGCTTTTTGTTCTAATTTTCAGCTGATATCAATAGAAGGTCATCTGAAAAGCTGTATACTGCAGCCTGCATCTGGGATTTGTTAAAGATATGAATGAATTCATTGAACTATTGAACTGAAAGACAGGTTTTTTCTTATCTCTCTCTTCCTTCCTTCAACTAACAGCCTCTTAGCGTTGCAATATCTCTTACTACAGCATTTTACAAACCAATAAACTTTCAGTTTGTAACAATATAGTAAATATTTTTGCAGTACGAAAAAATGCAGTATATAGGTGCTAACTTTTGGACATTGGATTTAAAAGCAATATAAAAGCAAGCAGGACAACAAATAATACATTTAAAGGCTGATTCCTGCCCCTTGGTCCTACTGTATAAAAAACTCACATTTAGCTTAACATAAGGACTAGTCAGTATTGGCTCACATGTATAGGCCATCATTTTTATTGTCTGTATTAAATCACCCTCATCGTTTGTCTGTTTTATATTTCATATCATCATCATCTCACGTGTTCAACCAGGATCTAGAATAGTGCAAAAATATACTTCTTTTTTTCTGTTTCAATATTGTTAAAACCCTGAATAGTCGGTCCAAGCATTTTAGCAATTATAAACAGCTCCCTAACCACAGGCTCAGTCCCCCAATTATTGAAAACATGCTCTATTTCAACCACTCCTGAATAAACCCAATCTGAATCCTCTTACTTTTAGCCATTATAAACCCATTTCCAAGCTACCCCTTTTATCTAAGGTTTTAGAAAAGGAAGTGGTCACACAGCTGATATCTTTTATGAACAATAATAACATCTCTGAGAAATTTCAGTCAGGTTTTAGAGCTCTCCGCAGCACAGAAACTGCCCTAATTACAGTTTCTAATGACTTCCTCCGTGCGGCTGATGCTGGTGCAATTCCTTTACTGAAGATCTTAGCACAGCTTTTGACACTAGTGACAATGCCATTCTACTCCAATGCCCTGAAAAACTGGGTTGGCATAGCTGACAATGCTCTTAAATGGTTTCAGTCTTACTTTGAGGGGGGTGGGCATATACACCTGCCTTCAACTTCAACCCAGGGACCCAGGTTCCATTCCCAACTCATGCAAACTTTTTGCGATAGTCAGTAAAAGTTTTTCTTATTTGATCATCACCAAAGCCTTATCCTAGCATTGACCAAGTTGTTTTAGTTGCCTAAACCTAACCAAACCTAACCCAACCCAAAGTTGTTTTAGTTGCCTACTGAAGTGGTTTTAGTTGCCTAACCTTAACCAAACTTGTTTCAGTTGCCTAACCTGAACCAAAGTAGTTTGATTTTATTTTGGTGTAGGTACAGTGATAGATTATGCGGCTGGCCATGTGTAGGTATAGTATGAATGTAGGGTGCATACGTTTTCAGAAGATATCTACAACCGTTGTTGATCAGACTGGCAACCCTAAGCACACATTTTCCCACTTTTCTCACACAAACATGTATTCACACAAACAAATACACACACATGTACATGTATGCATTTAGTCAGGGCATTTCCCATGGATGAAGTTTTTCCCATTTGCCTGAGAGAATCAATGCTTAAGAATAGCTTACTTTGTGTGTAATGAATTGCTGGTCCAAAAATGTATGGAGAAGATGAACTGTTGCAGTGAATAGAGGCTGCTGCTAATGCTTTTATGTCTCCACTTATCAGCAAAGTTCCTGTGTGGATTAGTTCTAATCCCCTACCAGCTTGGCCACAATGGTTTCATTAAATAACCCGACATATTGTAGCAAAAATGTGTTTGTTATATAATGAAACTGCTGAGGATATGCCAGGAGAGTGCAATGAAGAATACCCAAAATGAGAGAGGCACATTCAGCCTAGCTTACCCTAATAACACACTGACTAGGCTTGTTGTGACGGCAGATTATTATAAGAAGAGAAAGGGGTTTTATTCCAGCCTATTCTGTATGGCATTATTAAAGATTAATTAAGATTCATTGCACAAAAGGGCAATAGGGTATTTGCTCAGATGAAGACAAAAACACTGTCACTTAAAAAACAGCTAGTGTGCAGCTTTGGTATACTCAACAATTTCTAAGATTAAGTACTTCATTTGCAAAAGTCATGGTCTGTGTTCAACTGTATTCAAACATTAAGATATTTTTCTGCTGTTATCTAACAAATAAATGTAGATATCATAATTGCACTTCCTTACCGTAATCTATGATGTAAGTAAGCCAATTGGTAAGGATTATGAGTGACTTTGATAGCACCCATTTTGGTTTTCTGTGGACAGATCTGGCTGCGCTGTCATGAAATGTAGCTCATTAAGGTGCAAAAGCTCAAAGAGATTTTGTGTAACCACATAGTCAGTCTTGTATTTATTGTCAATAGCGCAGCACCAGGTTGCACATGTTGATTTAGAAAGTGTTCAAGTTTACAAAAATAACTGGTAAATTGACATTGATTAATCTTTCATGAAGCAGCAGATAGCCAAAACTTTGATCAGAAGCGGAAAAGGTTCACAATGATTGTAACAATAAAAGTCTCAATGGGGCACTGGGGGTTCAGTGGTCTAAGGCGCATACCGTCGATTTTATGATTAAAATATTCCATTTTTCAGATTTAAACAAGTTTTTAGAGTGAGGTAGGCATGTTTGCCCTGCTCTGGACTTTTTTTCAACTAAATTTTTTTAGTTGGCAACAGCCAAAAATCAACTGACATTGATATCTTATGAGCACAAACAAGCTTCTACTGCAATAGATACACTGTCAGTGATGTTGTCTTCAGCCAAAATATTCTTTTACTTTTATTTTTGTGTGTTTAGAGTGGAAGACTTAAGTTGATCTAAAAACGGTGAGCCAGATATTCACACAAAACTTTCTCACCCAAAACGAAAATGCACCAACCCTTACTTTAGAAATCAATGTGAGATGATCTGGATGAGCAAGAGAACACATCACTCAATTTTACAAGCGAGAAAAAGAGTCGGCTGCTCTTCTGAAGTTCAGGCTTCTAGGTATTGTTGGATGTCTCCTTTCCTCCATTAATGTTGTGAACATTTTTGTGGGTGATGCTGCAGTTGGCAAAGGAGTGATGAACTGAAATGAAACATGGATTCCATCTTTGCCCAGGTTAGTAACAGAGTGGTGGATCAGGACTGGCACTGGTCAAGATTTGGTTTAAAAATGAGAAGTTTTAAGAAATGTTTTAAAAATGAGTATGGATTTGGGTGTCGGCTGGGTACGGAGAGCCAGGTGTGGCTCTGCCGCCTCAGCAGACACAGCTGCAATGAGTTAGTGATTACTCAGGTATATATGCTCTGACTTGCAGTGAGGCTGGGTCAGATGGTGCACACAACGTGAGGAGACGTGAACCTCGACTGCCCGGAAGAAGTTGATTTGTTCTGGTTGTGTGACATTTACAAGGAAGACTGTGTAAGACCACAAAACATGTCCAGAATTTCATCCATCCCATTTCTACAAGCCCCAAACTTTTTACAGAGACATTGGTTAATTTTGGACTGTACAAAGCCCTGCTATTATTACCAAATGGCAGGGCCTTGTATCTTCATTATAATTACCATGCCCCTAGAGGTGTAATAGGCCCTCCTCACTGAATATAAGATGGTGTATTGAGCCACAGCTGACAGTGCAAGTCAGTCAAGAGTTGTAAGTGTGCATAACTCTACTGGGGATAATTAGACCATTGTTGTAATAAAGATTGATATTGAGCCGCTCATGTGAAATGGCTCAAAGATGGTATTTTCTAGTAGCTTTCAGTGTACAGTCATGCTTGAAAGTTTGAGAACCCTACAGGGCTTGGTCATTATTTCATATATTACAGAGGAATCATATTACAAAATCATTATCTAAACCTCAAATCTTAAGAAATATATCCTAAATAAATAAATATTATATACTTGAATTGTTTATGTAACAAAACTGGTTTATTTAACAAGAACTCAGATATCAGATATAAATTATGGGAACTCCTTCAATCAATAAGTTGTTAGTGATGACTTGGAGTAAACGTCTCCTTTAGCCACTGATCAGTCTCTGGTATCTTCCTTCAGGGATTTTCGCCCACTCCTCCTTACAGACAACTCAGTGAGGTTTGTCTCACTTCAGTTACTGACACAGCATCTTAATTGGATTCACTGTAGGTCAGGACTTGACTTGCCAATTGAAAATACTAAATTTCTTCCTGAGCCATTCTTTGGTAGATTTGCTTGAAAGCTTAGGATCATAGTCTTGTTGAACAGCCACTTTCAGCCCAGGTTCGGCTCTCAGACTGGTTGCCTGACGTTCTGTTGATTAATTCTCTGGTTTCCCTCAGAATTTGTGGTTTCCTTAATTATGTCGAGTGGTCCAGGTCCAGAGGAAGAAAAAGACCGTGACACCCAAAATAAGCTTATCCCTATGATCAAACATGACGGTGGGCAGTTTTGGGTTGTCATCAAACTTGGCATTTCTGATTGTGACCAAACAGTTCAATTTTGGATTCATCTGTCCGGAGAACAGACTTCCAGAAATCTTCAGGTTTGTCCAGGTCATCTCTGGCAAGCTAAAGATGGACAACTTTGTTCTTTTTAGACAGTAGACAGACATTAGACAGTCTGCCCTTTTTGTGGCTTTTGGTCATATTTTAGAAGGCAGAGTTCCAGGCTTTGTCGTGTTAAATGCTCTCCAATTGCATATTATTTGTCTCACAATGGACTAATGGAGTCTAGCCAGATGTTTTTGATATGACTTTATAATCTTCCCCAGACTGCTCACTCACTAATCACTTCCTGAGGTCCTCTGAGGTCTCCTTAGATCACAGCATTGTGTTTTTCTTTCACCTGCACGGGTATCACCAAACCAACTTTAACACTTACAGGTTTCTCACCTGTATATGGGAGTGCCACACAAACTCCTCCCCAAGATCTGACCTTTGACTAGATGACTTCATACCCAATTATTTACCCTCCTGATTCTACTTGATTTAACTAATGCAAAAGTAGGTCCACTTATTTTTGTATGTGTGCTAATTCCTTTTAAACTGTTTTCATTTTACTACATGCATAATATCTTCTTAGAAACATATGAAATTGGTAAATATAGATGCTTTATTTCAGTTAAACATACATGTCATCCTTTTCATTCATTCAGATTAATGTATGTGCTAATATTGCAGTGGTAAAGCGCAGTGTAAAGTAACTCTCATAAGGCAGTACTACCCCTCTCTCTCACAGTGTTCCTGTGTCTTGCCTCTTTGTTTGAGTATCCAGAGAGCATTTTTTTTTTCGACGAGAGGGAAATTGGTAATTAAGGATAGTGGGGTCCTTTGAAGGCACTGCTTGACTCATGTTTTTTCTCGTGGTACATTTATGCTGCACTTGCAAAAATGTGCCGGGCTTGTGAGCACTTGCCAAAGTGTGAAGAGGCATACTGTTAATGTCTCTTTCTGCCGCGTAAAGTGCTTCCAGTATGACACACACTCTCACAATATACTGCCATGTACAGACAAATTCACCAAAAAAACTCTCTGAAATTCAATGCAATACAACACTGAGAAGTGCTAACAGTATTTGTAGGAAGCTTTACCTATTCTTACTTCCTTTGATCAAGAATGGAATAAAAGAAGTAGACAGAAGTTGGAAAAATACTGCAGTGAGGCTGCCTTATCTGTAGACAATAATAATAATTATAATCAAATTAAGCCTAAAGTTGGATGTAAGGCATCAGAGAAAATAACCATGGCAAGTGGTGACAAAGAATGCCAGAGAAATGGATTTACATTGGTTCTAGCTGTGACTTTTAGTTGTTTCTCTTTACCTCCATCTCAGCTTTCCTACTTTAGATTATGTACAGGTTCCAGGTTCCTCAAACCAAACAAACCAAAGAGTATTAGTGTGTCCACAAAGTGAAGTTAAACTGGAGACATATCATCATAACAAAGCATGAGTCAGACTTAAGTTGACCTCAGCGCCCACGCAGCTCTCCCAGCTCTCAAGGTCGTAATTAATTGAATGAGAACTGAGTCTATGGGACTAGATGCCCCTCACTGATGTTAGAGGACAAAAGCAGTTCTCTGTCAGTGCCTCCAAGTTGCTAACTAGTCCCCCAATTACCTGTTGAGAGAGGAGATGCAAGGAGAACAGACAGACACGCTGCATTTCTGGACTTTTAAATGAGATGTAAGGGCAACTTAAGAATCATCTGCAGGGGAAGTGTGAAAATATGTGCCTCAATAATTGTCAGATCATTCATTATAAGCACTGAACTATGCTAAGGTATTCACTTGAACTGCCTTAAGAACTCTCCTGAGCAGCAAGGCGTATGACAACTCAGGTGAACCACTTCCACTGCTATAGATGTGATAGGAATGAAACAGACACACACATACAAACACAAACTCACAAACTCTTGCAACTTAAATCAGGGCATCCATGCTTGTTTCATTACACCAGAGATTCTCAACAGCTTAGCCTGAGGGACACATTTGGAAACTGACAGAGGGCCAGGGGCTAATTGATACAATTGTCTGTTTTAGCTGTCAACCTTTCAAAATTTTGCTGTGCATGTTAGCTCTAAGTGTGGGAGCAAGGGATATAAAATTATTATATGATCAACGGATATCATATCAGTCCTGCTGCCACTGCACCGATGATCGGTTGTTATGATTAAATTATTTTCATGCCATCATTCTTTGCTTCCAACATAGCAAAAGAGTATAATATATAACACAATATTTTATGAATTAAGCAAATGAAATATTGTTTGATCTCCTTCCATGAATTAAATTTTGTGGCCTACAAAATCATCTGAAACATGAACTACAGATTCCCTCCAGCAGCACTTTTTGCATAGCATACATATAGTATATAATAATATAGTATATAATTCAACCCCCTACATGGACATTTTTCAAGGGCCCCCAGGTTTGGCCTACAGGTCTGATTTCCACCAATGGAAACAATACTGAAATATTTTTGGAGCTATAATATAGGAAATGTTGGAAACATTTTGTACATATTACAAAATATGACGTGATCACCTGTTTCGGCAAGGCAAATTGCAAATAGTCAAAGTCAAATAAACAAAGGAAGTATAAACTATGATAGGTCCACTTCTTAATACCTGTGCTTTACATTAAATGACAGATATCCTTATCCTGTCAACTCTATCTAAAACTAAAAAACACTGAAATAAAACTAGGAGTACAAAAGTTAAAAAGTAACCAAGTGGATTGAGCATTGTCCTTGTTGAGAGGAACTACCTCAGATGTCCTCTCATGTCTTCAAATAAAGCCTTTTTTTGGAATCTAATTATCTGTCCTCTTCTGTAAGGAATAGTAAGAGAGAATGGACCTATCCAGCCATCTCTGAGGACGGAAGCATCAGCGTTAATGATTATAGATTATAGCTATTTGTTCAGCCTGTTAAGTCTACTCCGCTGTCCAACATTTAGGCAGATGACCTTTGAAGGATTTCTGACACATTTTTGACAATTCACTCTATCAAGTTCTCAGTCAAGTCTCTCTCTCTCTCTCTCTCAGGCAGTAGACCGACAGCAAGTACTGCACCAGCCTCTCTAAAAGTGCCAACCACTAACCAAGCTGTGTGTAAGACATGGATGGACAGATGCATGCTGGAAGTCTCCATAGGCCTATATTGTGTAGCATGCTGTGGGCTTTGTCCCTGTCCCATGGCAAAGATGTCTGTGCAGGAAGTCATACTGTTTGCCCTTGATACAAACAGATCATTGTGAGACTGCAGGGATCACTGTTTGATAAAGAGGAGGAGAAATATAATAAGAGATGTTTCAGATAAAATGCATTGTCTCTTACCTTTGCCTCTTTTCTATTGTTATGGCCAATCTCATTATACAGCAACATTTAGGTTATTATTATTTTGTGTATGTATGCATGGACACATGCACGCATGGAAACATATGTCCATAGACACACAGTGGGTGGAACAGCTGAAACAGTTCTTTCAGGATTGAAGGCGGTGGAAATCTACTTTGCACTCCCTTCTGCGCTCCAGAACATCCCATAAAAGGTTCAATGATGTTTAGATCTGGTGATTGGGGAGGACGTGGACAGTGTTTGAATTCATCCTGGTATGAAACCACTCTTGAATGTGTTTAGCAGGATGTATAGGGGCACGATCATCTTGGAATATAGGGACATTGTGTGGGAACTATGTTTGCGCCATAGGGTCCTGGTCTTGTTAAATGGCCTCATAATCCTTTGGTGTTATACAACCAGATCGAATGACTTCCTCAAGGAGGCCGCCCCATATCATTACAGATCCACCACCATGTCTAATAGTTGACATTGTCAGTCGACTCATCAGACCACATTGCTCCATTGCTCAATAGTCCAGGTTTTGTGCTCTTTACACCAGGTTATGCGTCTTTGTGCATTGGCCTTGGATACAGGGGTTTTTTTGAATGGCAGACCTGCTATAAATACAAGCTTTGTGAAGCCCACGGTAGGGATGGGTGGTATAATGGTATTCACGGTACACCAGCAGAAATTCTCGCTGTGATATATATGGATTTGACCATACCATTCATGCCTAATTTTGAATGACTACATGTTGTTTTCACTGTAGCACGCTAGGGTTAACTGAACATGTGGGTTTAGGAAAGGCCGATAGGTTAGCTTGCTACCGGGAAAAAATGTGGGTGGTGCTACCTAAGGTTAGCTCTTTAGATTGGCAAAGCAGAGTGGAGGGAAAATGGTGGGCAGCAACGAAAAAGCGAGTGCGCCAGTACAAATGACGATGAGGAGTTGGTTGGAAAGAAAGGTGGTATTTCTATCATTTGGACAAGGTTCAGATTCAAACAGTCTGACATAGAGAATTTAAAAAGAAAATAAGAATAAATATAGCATTAGATACCGTGCAGGAAAATCAATAGGCAAGGTAGTGGTAGCGTAGGGATCAATAACATAACGGTCAGTCTTTCTTGCGTTGTAATTTTTTTTAATTTACCAATAACTATATCCTCTATATATCTTTTCCTTTTGCCTCGGAGTGGCTACAGGCCAGTCAGAGCTTAAGCTGGAGATGTGGTCGGGGTTGTGGATGGAGCGCAAGTTGCGTGCTATGGAGCTTGGCTCTGAAAAAAAGCTGTTTAGGGCATTTCTGCTTAAAATGGAAGGTAAACGCGCATTTGATACATTTCCTGTATCCACGTTATACTGTATATGGTGAGGTTGGCTAATGTAAATGCAGTGAAAGTGGTTACAGTATTTATTTTAAATATTCTCAAAAGTTAAAAAAATCAGTTGACAGTTCCCAAATGAAATGAAAAGAAATGAATGAATACAATGAAATATTGATTTTGCAGGAATTTCTCACAATGCAAAATATACCGTCACACTGCCCAGCCATAGCTCACGGCATATAGTTTTTGTTGAGACTGCGTCACAGTCTTGTCACATGCTTCTCAAAGTTGATTGAATTCTGTGGTCATTTTTGGGGTCACCATTTTGTTGTGTTAAGTGTCCGTCTATCCCTGTCAGTGAGCTTCTATTTTTGACCACTGCTCCTCGTTGCCGATGCGGTTTGTCCTAGTTTGGCATATGTTGTCATCATTTTCAACATAATTTTCAACAAAATTTTATTCTCCTTGCCACATTTGAAAAGTGATAATTCCTCTTTTAAAGGATGACACATATTGCTAATTGACATTCCATTTAGTGAGTTATCTGTGTAGTTAAAGTCCTTTTTCAAGTGGTGTTTTCATTAATTTGTCCACTCTCTTGCATATAGACGCACACTCACATACATATATGCACATGTACACCAAGTTGTCCTTGAGTTAGCTGCCCTCCTGTGAAAATGAGAGCACAAACACCTCCAGTCAAAAGAGTGAGATTTCACAGGATCCTAGCTTAAAGTTTCACAGGTCTTTCATTCCGCAAACAGGGAAAGCTTACTCATGACTCATGATTTTTAATAGACTTTAGGCAAGTATAACTCTCAGTTGCATGAAATCAACCACCAAAAGCATGGCAGTAGCCCATACAGCAGGTTGCAGAAATTCTACCCTGTACTGTAACTTTTCTCCAGAAGTTGTGCAACATATGCTGCTCACTTAGGTTTGGGCTCAGTCTTTCCATAGCACTATGACACCGTCTGTTGCTCTGTCTTGCCACTCACTCACTTTGATCCTGATGCTCTCTGGCCTACAGAGGGTAGGACACAGGTGCCAGGGATAGGAGACAGGATGAAAAAAATCAACCTCCGGCTCACGTTCCTTCTGAGTTCCCTGATCCATTAGCATGATAATAGTGGAGTCACATCTCTCAGCACAAGAACCAAGCAGCCACTACAAAACTGTGGTTTGACTTTCAGCTCACTGATTCAGGTTTCAATAACATCATCTCAGCCCCAAAGTCTCCAAATATCATCCCCCAAAGCCCCAAAGTCATCACATGCAGCCAGGTCCTTAACTCTGAGCATATTGGCCCAAATTGTCAGTACATCAATGGCTGGGCCCCTGGCTCTTTGAATACTAAGAAATTGATCCAGAAACTGACAGCATATCAATAGTGAAATGGATCCCTGTACAGCTACAGCAGCTTTTATCAGTATTCTGAATCAGATACCCTTCAGTGTCAGCATAGTGATGTTGCTCTCTCCCAAATATCCTGACATGATGTGGCTTCCTGCATAAACTAACCTCACCTATTCAATCATCCAAAATTAGGGAACAGGTATTCCCTACAGGTATTTCTTGGAGGGAGAATGAAAACCTGGGAGGTTTGCATCTACTAAATGAAACAAGAATTGGGATGTGAAATCTTTATTCAAATCAAGTCAATATTACTTTTGACTGATAACTTAGTTTCCAAGAAACTACTCCCTTGGCATATCCAAAGTGAAAATTTGTTACAGAGTATACATGCTTTGTAAGTTTAAGTTGTAGGATCCATCTAGTTATGGAAGAGTAGAGAGGATGCAGGGCTCAATTCTGACAATAATCGACCCCAGTGCCTTCATTTATGTACAGGAGGGATGTAATGTATCCAACATTTTGATTCACACAGCTGTCTTTTATCAATGGGCAGGGAATAGTGACAACTATTGCCATTGCAGGATGCATTCATTTTCCAACTGACAAACACAAAACAGTTTCTCATAAACAATTAATTCCCAATTTCCAAACAATTTCCAATTAATAAATACAAATCAATTTGTCATGAAACAATTTCTCATGCACTGCAGAACTTGGGGGAGGGGAGGTAGCCACTACATAGCCAGTACAAGTTGGTAGCCAGCCATCTAGCAAAATACATTTTCCAAAGATAAAGAACAGTTAATGTAAATTGTGATTGAAACCAATAGTATCATGCCATTTGCCTGGAAATTCATTTAACAACATGAAATAATCACACCAAGCACAGTGAGTGAACTCTGGTAGCACGAACAATGTTGTGCTACTGTGACAGCTGAGCTGTAACAGTGAATCCTTGCATTACTAGTTGGTTTCAATGTGCATCATAAGTCAGTGTAAAAAGCTTTTCACTGCAAGGTAATCTTACCTGTCTTGCTCTCTCTGGTGGTGCCGGATGGAACCTACACAAAAAGGAAATGGTGAGGGTGGTTTAACAAATTCTGATTTATGCCACAATTATAATACTTTGACTCTTTTCTCTCTGACATCATTATGACTGAAATGAAAGGTAATAACAAAGTAAAAGTAAAAATGTGTGGGGGCACGTGCGCCCTTAGTATGAATAGACACGGCACTAGCACTGTGCAGATGATGAGAACCATACCCTGTAAACATGTTAGTCCCCAAGTGTCTCCTCAATAACAGTTGCATACTTACATCCCAACAACTCGCTGCTTGTCCATGTCTGCTGGGGTTTAGATGTGAGTGTAAGAGGGGAGGGAGCCTATGGGTGGATAAGATGACAGAAACTGGAGACACTTAACTGCTTGGCATAGACATCACTTACAATCTGCCAGATATCAGTAATTAATTACGATGAGCAAGTGGCATGATTTTATCAGCCATGAAAAAAAAACTCTGGGAATTAGGGGAGGTTTATCAGCCTCTATTAATGCATCGTCAGGAGCCTCTAATGGGCTGATGAATATATTATTCATCCTCACTTGGGTGAACAGTGGGGGTTGGGACTGTGTTCACTGGCTACTGGGCAATGGAGGTGAACATTACACAACAAAATGGTTGTCAAACCCAAACGCACAAACCGGATGAAATCCCTAAGGTAGTGTCAGGCAAAAAAAGGCAAACCCTTATTGCCCATTTGCTAAAGCAAGTATAGTCGGTTGCAGTTTATGAAAAATGGAAATGAGTAGGCCATAAAACAAGCGTGAACATTATTAGCTTTATATATTTGTAATTGCTGAAACAGCAGAGATTACGTTAAGACTGTTCCTAGCATTTTCTGAAATCCATTAAGTCATTAGCATCAATTTAAAGGCATTGCTTGGGTTAAGGTGTATGTACATCCTAATGTGCATTTTGTTTGTTTTGTTTAGTATCCTGAGACTGTAAACAAAAAGATTCTTGAAGGAAATTGCAGAGAGGGGCTATAATAAATCATGTAATATTGGTGGATAATTACCTTGTAAAACAGAGCACATTAGTTAAATGCAAAAGTACGCTTTTGGGTCAGTGATGCCAACCTACCCTCCCCTCCCCCATACTAGATTTAATGCATAATTTAAGTATTGTGTATGAGCAAGTGGACACACACACACACATCCACGCACACACATACACACATATACACTCAGACACACACTCTTTCACACACACTCATGCAGCCACTGGACTACCGTCGCATTCCTATTCTCTGGACTAATCTAAACAGACTTGTGCAGTTCACGTTTCAGTATATGTTATCTATATAACAGTATCCATATAACAGTATATATGTGACACTGTACATGTCGGTACATACTCTGCATATGAGAGAGTTACAGTTTGTTTCTGTAGGTACACTTCAACCGCAAATACTCTATAGTATAGAGTCTATACTATGTTTCAATTATGACTTGAACATTGTCACTTTTTCTGTACCTCCATCTGGGGTTTTTGATTTGATCTGGGTTTTTTGTCTCAGTAAGTTCTCGGGCTGTCAATGAATATTCTAAATTCGATTATATAATCGAATTGTAAAAAAAAAAAAAAGAAAACAGTTATTCGATTGTGAAAATTAATATTCGATTGTGAAAAAAAAAAAAAAAGCAGCACTACCGCGACTGTCTGCCTTGTGGGTTCTCGTGTGGGCCTGGGCCGCTGCACTGAATGCACAGCATGACGGACAGGAGTCACACAACGTCACTTTCATTGATTGAAAATGAAATGTAGGTGAAGCTGAGCGAATAATCCAACAACAACCGTGTGGTAACGATGGCAGAGAGGTCACAACCCAACTGGGCCGCAGAGAGAGTGATTTGCACTCCGAGCTGAAAGTCTGCTCTATATACCGTAAAACTTCAAGTAACAGCCCGGGCTTTTATTTGCTTCAATAATTGAATACAACCGGCCTATATTTGGGACAGGAGTCGGGACCTTTAATTCCTTTCACACAAAACTCTTGCTCAGCAACGATGGAGAAATACGATCAAATTGTTTATTTAAACCAGTATGAATATTACCTTACCTGTATAAAAGTTAGGCTATCAATTATGAGTCATTTGATCTCGCTCTGAGAGACAGCGCATTCTCAGTTCTCAGAGAGAGAGATCTCTTCCTCTCTACGGTCTTTAAATTAAGTTTTACGGAATAGGACATTATTTTATTCGTTTATTTTGTAATGTGTAGGTATGTAGATCTTTTAAAAGACATGTTTATGTTGAAATAAATATACCTATACAAGTTATACAAGTAGTTGTCTCTCGTTGTATTGGTTTGCAAATGGTTCAAACCTATGTGTTTTTTTTTTTTGAAGGAATAATCGAACGTCATTTTTCGCCAATTTTGACAGCCCTAGTAAGTTCTAATGCAACTACTGCTGCTATTTTGCACACCCTGAATGCTGTATCCATACTTCCTGCATACTTTCATCCAAACATTTCTATGTAATACACTGTAGTGCTGTGAAATTGATAGTTGCATATGCTTCTATAATATTCAATTGCTCAATTGTTAAGTTTGCTGTACTACTTGCAGCAGGATGTTGTAACAGGATGACTTTAACTTTGATCCTTTATGAAAAGACCATTATATGACAGGATCTCCCATCCTCAATGAGGATGAAGAAAGACATAGCATACCAGGCTGAGGAGGAAGTGAAGGACGCTGAGTTTTCCTTTTGTGAATTCAGAGATACAAATTGCTTTTCAGTCTGTCTTAAGGGCTGAACTTGATTTGTTTATCGGTTTCACTTCATTTTTCTGAGCGCAAACAGCCTTCAACCTCCTATCTGTTGTCAAAGAATGATATGTTTACAAAGCAGATATTGCCCCCTTGGATGGGTTCTATCCCCAGTTTGAGAGAGGTGAAAATAGGTAGTAAAAATGAGCCTCTCTGCGCACAGTTATCTTCAAAGTGAATCCTTTAGTTCAGATCAAGATTGGATGCATATGGTGTGTTTACATAGTCACTACCTTTGAGGTTTCTCTTGATAATAGTCATCCATTTTCCTCTATACCAGACCATTGGAGTGGAGAGACTCCCTCATACCGACACATCTCCTGCAGTTATCATTCAGGCAGATGCATGAAAAACAGAATGATTTAGAGGGAAATGAGAAATATTCTGACGGTTTCATTTTATTGTGTTTGCTGTCAACGGTCAGTGATCCGTGACAAAAGTGTCTGTAAATATATTAGCCATTCTGGTTTTACGAGTTAGATTTATTCTCTGACAGTGCAACTTTCATCAAAATGTCAATGTCAAGAGACCCTGACAGTGCCAAGTACTTAGATTTAGATTTATCTTTCAGTTTCTTTGGAAAACTTTTCCAGTGCTTTCTTTGGCAACTTGATCTCATTTCAAACTCAGACTTCTTATTTGCCACTCAAACTGTGAAATGAGACATGAGTGTTGTGCTCTTCACCACAAGGCTGGATGCACTTATTGTACATACTTGCTATAGGGAAAGATGAAACCATGTTCACAAGTACTGTTTCATAAGTGCATTCACTCTTGTGGTGAATGCACTTTCTGTACAGACTTGCTGTACAGGAAGAAGAGACTGTAGTGTTGTGGACATGGTTTCGTCTTTCCCTATAGTAAGTATGTAAGTGCATTCACTCTTGTGGTGGCATTGGGTCACCTTGGAGGCGCAGCTGAGGTATTAAGAGATTAGGAGCAGCAGCTCACCCAGTTGAAGGTTCTGGTCTGTGGTGTGCAACCGCATGCTCAGACCTTAATTGGCTCTAGTGGCAGAGAGTGCCCTGCCGCTACCGAGCCATGCGCTGGTCAGGGGTTGACACCATACAGCCATGTCCTGTCATCCTTCCTGTCAGCCTGAAGGTCAGTAGTGTAGACCAGCATGAGAGGAAGAGATGGCCTTTGCCACACACCACTGTGTGTGGACAGGTGTACTACTGCGACTTGCGGGTGAGACACAAGGTTTTGTAGGAGAAGGAGGGAAAGAATAGAGGAAGTTTTGGAAAAGTTTTGGGCCAGTCTGAACATGAATGGCTGGCTCAAATACCCCCCCCCATCCACTGTCCTCCACTGGTTAGTCCCACCAAGAAGTTTTAGACTCCTGTCTGAGGTGACAAGCAGGCAAGGTGACAAGGCTTGGTATAGTGCTATGGTGAATCAGCCAGGGTGCATTGATGGACATGGACAGGAATCAGAACCAGGAGACTTATGGCTTAAAACACAAGGAGAAAGATGTGGCTCTAAATCCCAGATAGAACTTATGCCTGGGGCTAGGACAGACAAAGGAGAAGGGGAAACATTGGAAGATTTCAGATGATACTTCACTGTCCTGTATGCATGAGACTTCTGTGTGATAGGAGAGAAACAGAGGGAGACAGAACAAGAAAAAGAGAGAGAGATACGAAGAGAGAGAGCTGTGGGAAGCAAGAAGCTTTCCCAAAAGGGCTCCACTTTACAAAATGTTGCTGATTAAAATTGTGCATCTAATAAGGAAAAGTAATTAAATTTTCCTCCCAGACATCTTGTGTCACAGGCAGAACTTAGCCGGCCGTTTTCTGAGGCAGACAAAGATAGAAAGTGAGGCTAGGGGGTTTGCCTGAATAAGATAAAGATTTCTACTCTGTTAAGACCAAGCCCTTTTTAAGCTGTGTTGATTAAAATGTTGCACATACTGGTCTGGCATTTCTCTTGAATCCCCCTCATCCTTTACAACAGTTCTGCTTTGTGTGGAAGGAAAAACATAGTTATTACGAATTAACATTTGTTAAACTTATACTTTTAACTTTCTTGGCATCGTTGAACACCCACTTGGTCTTTTGATTTCACTTGTAGGTGGTGACTTACGGCGAAATAAACTATTCTATTTGTTCCAAATTCATGAGCCTAAGTGCTTCTCGAAGTTACATAGTTAATGCTGAAGAAATAAAATGCAGTCATTTAGGAGTCAATTATAAAAACGACCATGGTAGACAACTGACACAAAAACATCATCAGTTTTATAGCATTTGTTTATAGCAATTTATCAAGGTATTGGAATGAATTAGGAATTGGGAGGATTTGGGAGAGATCACTTTCAATACTTACTTTCAATATTTATTTGTGCTTGTTTTTTGTGAATCGAAAAGTGACAGTCACAGAGTCTTAGTCTTGTACAACAACATATTGAGAGTAATCATCATTCAAAAGTTGTTCCTCATATATATACAGAGTTACTTAGTTGTAAGGGGCACATTAATATATCCTACTTATCGCTGAAAAAGTCTATTCCTACACAGATACCAGAAAAATCTAATGTATTTAAAAGTTGCAGCCATGCACAAGACGGAGCCGAGTAGCAGCAGTAGTTGAGGCAGCAGCAGCAGTTTGCAAAGTTTGGCAGGTTTTTACCATTGGGAAGGCAGTTTTGTATAGAAAAAAAAATGTGGCACCCCTGTGTAGCCAAATGACTCCAACATTTGCACACCTGTTCTCTATCGTGTAGTGAACAGATGTGTCAAGTTTGTCGCAAATCGGAAAATGCCTTTATAAAAAGGCTCTCACCAGAGGTGCATGGCCCCAAAATACAAACACACCTTTTGTATATGAGAATTTACAAGATCCACAAAGATATAAATGGTGTCTCAATGATAAGAGAGTGTGGATGTCAGGGAATCTTTATAGAATATAGAACTTCCCTTTATAATGGGAAATCTCAGCCAACAGAGATGCACTTCAAGTCCTGCACTGCAGCCACCTAACTTGTCTCTCTCTCTGACAAATTTCTGATAATTCACTCTATCAAGTTCTAAGTCTCTCTCTCTCTCTGATATGGAAGCATGCACAAGAGAAGTTGTCACAGTTTTGATAACACTGTCAAGTGCACATCAGTCTATCATGTCATCCATCAACAGTTTAGAAAATGCATTATACACTAATAGCTGAAATATTCACAAGTTGTCTGTTTTTCCTTGACAGATCAATGATTATGTTTTCAGTTGGCATTCCATACAGCCCCAACTGCACACACACACACACATACACACATACAAACACACATCCTCACTTACTTCAAGGTGAAACTGCCGTCATAATTAGAGTTTCATTCTGTTTACACCTGTGCATCTGTTTAAGTATAAATAAGATAGTATGAACTAAGTGCCTTGACTCCTTCACAATGAATTTGATGGATTTAATATCATTTAAAAGTTATGGTGTGGTTGCATGTGCAATATCAAAAAATGACTGTAATTGTCAATTGCTGTGATTAAAATTCAACAGAAATAAGACTCATGTAAGAGTCATAAACTCAAGGTAGGATTTTTGACCTTGAAGTATCTAAAAGGCAACTTTTCATATGTTTGACATTTTACACATTTTTTTGTTAAAATGCATGGTATAATTTAGGCATACCCCTTCTTCCTGAATAATGGAAGAAACAGAAAAACAATAACATGAGACTAAGACCCCTGTAAATGGAGTCTGGCTACAATACTGATCCCTACACCAGCAAGAACCTTGCTGTCACACTTTGGCCCTATCACTAATAGCCTGTCCTTCACTTTTTAGATACCTCAGCTTCCCTTCCTTTCCCACTCAGGAAGCTCGATAATAGATTGTGTAGCATTCAACTCTTTTGTTCTCATGAGGAAAGCCTTTTAATTAATGTTTTGAAACAACAAAGAATTGACCCTCATAAGTCGAGGGTTGAGGGGTCAGAGGTCAGGTACAAGACCTGAGCTCTGGCCTTCGTCCCCTGCCATCCTGATGTGGATTTGACAGAAAATAGATGCAATGAAGGACAAGACTTCCATCTTCTCATCTCTTTCCAACAACCTGACTGTTGTGTAGCTCCTGGGTCAATGCGAATACAAGCCACAACTGAACATAGAATTATCCTTCATTACCTTTCAGCAGTTTCACTAATAAATCTAATTTCCATAAATGCTGTGCACACACCTTCACTCCATACATAATTGATACAGCTGTCTTCTCTCCACCTTTAACCACACCTCTTCACAGGGAGAAGTGAGAAATGCCATTTAGAATTTCAAGAGTCTTGAAAGAGACTGAGATATTATCCGGCTTGGTACTCCCCACAAAAGTAGAATATATTAGAAAACAGATCAATGCATCCACCTTGCAGGATTTTAAGTCAGAGACACTTGAATTTATTATCGAACTAGAGCTTAGATTTCTTTCCTTTACAAAAACGACAAACATGACAAGAATAACGCTCATTTCTGATTATATTTACTCAATTTACCACTTACAAATAAATTACTTGTTGAGTAATATGCTGAGACGATAGAGATGGAAGGTGTAAAATATGAGATCAACACGGGGCCAATATTTTTGAGTTGAAAAAGGAAAAGTTTTGTAAAAATTGTTGTAACTAAAAAGCATTTGGTTTTAAAAAATGGTTCAATTATCTATGGCGTAGATAATATAATACGGCACTATCACATGGTTATTTGTTACTTGTTATACAGATGTAAATATGGTGACACGGGTCTTGTGCAGTCTGGTCTGAATGGTCGACAACTCCCAGGACAGTACTTTGGTCTGAATGGGTCCAACACGGGACTGACCCATGTTCAATAACCTGTGTAAATACCACGATTTGTGTGTGAAAGGGGTATAAGGATCGGTTTCAAATAAGCATTAATACACATGGTACAAAAACAACCCATATATAACAGGCTGACAGAGTCTTTAAATGGCTCTAAAAGCACTGTCCTCCCTGCCAGAAGCAAGTTGAAGGCTGTTTTGTTTTGTTTTGAGTAAGTGATCTTAGCACCTATCAGGCATGACATTTCATCTCCACTTCCTGTGCTCTTCTCAAAATTGTAATATGCCATCAAAATGCAAAGAAAAAGTGTCACACACTATGCTCTATTAAGTAAAATGCCAAGTCAAGAATGATGGTATGTGGATTTTAAGTTGTCCCAATGTTGTCCTTGAAACGTATCAAATAAATAGCTGCCAGTGCCAAGGTGACCAGGTAGTTGATTTACTGTCTAATGTACACTAGCCCTAATAAGTGCCCTATCTTGCCCATGCTTAAAAGAGAACAAATGCTTGTCATCCTACTCACTGCAGCCATTTGCAAGACTAATTAAAGTTTTCCCACGCAGCCCCACCAAAGCTTTCTGTGAGCTGCGGAGAGGGAGTAGACTATTTTCCAAGCTGCTTAAGGGTTGTTTGTTAAAAGAGTGGCATTTGGTTAACTCAAACAAGAATCAGCCCTCTACGGTAGGTTGATGAAGCAAAAGCAGAGGAAATGCATTTGGTTTGTTAACATGACATTAAATTCTCACGCACCTGACTATGGCATGGTTACACTGGTATACACTGCTCTATGCACTGCTCAGCATAGGATAGAATTTTTTTTTTTCTGTGTATAGCATCTGCACGAAGGTGCAGGAGAGAAGATTAAAAGTAATGAGTAGGAAGTCTGTTCAAACCGTGGTGTTACTGCTTCTTTAGCTTACAGAATGTCTGCATCCATCATCTAGATGAATCTGGTGTTTCTGTGGCTTTAACTGTATTCATGAACACGGACAGGTGGTGGTTTAAGCCTCACTTTTCAACCTTTAATGTCATTTCTTTAGCAGTCTAATGAGCTAATTCATGGTTCATGCATAAGAGGCAAATCTTCTCATAGATATTAATGAGAGATGGAAGTTTGATTTTGCTATCCTCTCACTGTGTCATAATATGAGATTAATGAATGAAAACTATTAGTCTTGCATTTTATATCATTGCTAGATAGAGCAAAATGGATAGTTTTTCCAAAGGAATGCATTTTTCATAACATCACGATCTGAAATTTCACATTCAGCCTTGCAGCAGCTGCCGAGGGAGAGGATATTTTCACCCTCCCCATTTTCGTATTTCATTTCAACATTATGTTTGGGGTGCATAATTACGACACTCATTAAAACCTCCTATGCTGAAACAGTGTCAAATGGGAGAAAATATCCTTGGCAGCAATCCAACTCATTAGAACCCCTGATGACGCTTTATGGGATCAGCTTTTTTATTAGCAGCCACTATTTACTATACAGCAGATAAGAAATATTACTGTAATAATTTACAATTATGTGTGAGTCCAACTGTTAATTTGAGTCAGTGAAGAAGAGGCAGATTGAGAACTGTGGCTCCAAGTGCCAGCAGTCACAGAGGTGAATGGAAATTGTGACAGCTCCAGCCTCCTCACTATGGTCATCTGTTATTTTGGCCCAAACATTAGAGCACTGACTGTGGGTACAACGACAACCTCAGCTCACAATTTGGTTGATTCCACAATCTCAAGGCTAATGGCTGGTTTAGCTAGCAATAGTTATTCCCCCATCTTTCCATGGAAAAAGAAATCATAATTCGCAGGTCACATGTCAAAAGTCTGCCATCAGAAAGAGATGTTTTCTGCAATATTTTGCTGCCTTTAAAAACAAGGTAAGATACAATTTATCATGAAATGCAGAATATCTTCAGTTATCATGTCTTTCTTTTGATGGATCAATAAATCCATCCAAATAAATGAATTATACTTACACTTAACCAACTTGCTGCACAATAACAAAAGCAAAAAAATTAAACAAAAGAAAATAATTTTACTTGCCAACTGAGTGTGCATCAGATATTGACTTTACCAATAAGAACGAATGGGAAGCCCCAAGATTCATTGTGAAAATTATATGTTACGGTAAATGTGGGAACATAGTAAATGTATAAATTAATGTAAATAAGTACATTTAATTGTAAGAGTAAATGTATTGGTAAAGTAAATCTGGTAAATGTGAACATTTCCCGGTTAATGTAGGTTGAAAACGCAAGTCACAGTAGCAAGGCTCTCACTGTCCTTGAGTATCCTGCTGAACGTATTTCTGTAACACATTGATTGTGCGTTGTGCCGCTGATATCAGCTGAAAAGTATTTGTTGTAGTAGAGCCTTATTAACAGATTATTGGCCTCATGGAGTTTTGTTATACTAGATACTATTAGACTAAAATATAAAATCAATCAGTCATCAACATATTGGCCAAACTACATCTATGTTGAATACATAGACTATCAACCCAGCAACAACTTATCTGCCTACCAAAAGTAAAGAATGTAAAAAATGGCCTCAGATGCTCCATCCTCACTATGTGATGCAGGTCAACCAGGAGGGGTTTGCATGAAAACTCAGCAAATGGGGTCTGCCTTTGCCAGTTTTCTGATGTCGTAGCATTGAAGATGAATGAATCTCCCAATCTGTCAGATCTCAGTTTACTACAGAAGCCAATCTGAAGAGGTATTTTGGCCACGTGGTATGCCAAACCCACAACAAAACATAGGGACAGGACCACCCCACTGGGAAATGTATACATTTACCATTTCCCACATTTAGCATAACTGATACATCATGTCTAAACAGCACTGTAGCCAATAGTACAGAGCCAGTTGAATCAGCTGGTAAAATAGATAAGAATCACCTGATGAATATTGTGATATTTGATTTATAATATTATGTGATCATGCGTGATCAAGTAATTTTGTCACATGCACTGAATGATCAAAACAAGGACTTCAGAACTTAATAACAAATAAACAAAAGACAATAACGTAAGCGCATTTGAAAGACAAAACCAACTACTTGAAATACAAGATCCTTGACAAGCCTAAGTTTTATTCATCTAAATCCCCAATAGAAACCCCTCTCCTCTAGAAAGATTAACAACCTCTCCACTCCTGAGTGCCGCATTACCGATTTTGAACGTGTTTCTTTAAAGCAAGAGAAATTGAAGGTCGCTAGCCACATAAGTACCATTTAATCTTAACAGACAAAAGGCGAAGGCTGTGTCTTGGGTCTAGATTATGTGCAGGTGGCTGCAGGCCTGAAGTATTATACCATCTTGATTATCCAAGGCTTAGATGTTCTCTCCCCTTGTGCTGCTGAATTAAATCCACTGCAGGTGAACTCTATCTCACTCCTAATTAAGAGTGTCTGTCCATGTGTGATATTGTTTCTCATTTCATAACCCCAATTCTCTCTGAACCAAAACGAAAAAGAGGATTGAGGGTGGAAATATTTGCTTTGCGTGTGTGTGTGTGTGTGTGTGTGTGTACAGATACACACTCATGTGCTTATACTGCACAAGTAAATGAGTAAAACATGAATATGTGGGTATATACTGAGTAGCTGCAGTTTTTGACATATTTGGGCTACATAACACACATATGTAAGTCACCTCTGCACTGACATCGATTGGACAATGCAAGACATTAACAAAAACATCATCAAGTCCCTGTCTGGTTGTCGCAAAAAAGTGAGTAATCTATGTGGAATGCATGCCTTCTGACACACCTCAGAGTTTTCATTTGCTGTTACCAAACAAAAAACATTGATCATCTGTTCTTTATCGCTATGTTTAGTGTAAATTCATCTGGGTTTGTTGTTATTTACAGAACAGCCTATAGAGGTCAAAGGTCCATGACCTGGGATCCACTGTAGTGTAAGTCTCATGACCCATAAGGCCATGTGTGAAATCCAGTCATATTCTGCACATGACGATGAATCCTTTTTTCTGCTGTGTGGATGTGTATTGTATAGGTATAGGAATTGTATTCTTGCACCATACACATATTATACATCTATAGCAGTTTGCGTGTTGATATATATACATTTATAGCACAGATATTCTTGGTGGACTAAATAGGGTAAGAAAGTGGAGACAAAAGGAAAAAAAAGTATTTGTTGGCATCATTCTGTGTGTGTATTTGTGGTTAGCCAAAACACATGTAAGGTAATAGCTAATTAATTCAACATCGATTTGATTTTGCTTTGGCAAGACAAGAAAATTGGTTTAACATCATTTGTTAGTGGATCACGGACATAGAGTTTATATCAGTATATTTAGAGAATTTCACAAACACACACACACATGCACACACACACACACACACACACACAATCTATTGTTTCCTTGGCGATGTGATTTTGAGTGTTGGGTGATAGACTGTGCTGGGGCTGGGGATTGGCAGGATCTCAAGATGGCTCTGAGGCTTCTCTCACTGCCATGCTTTATGGTTAAGCAGCCAGCAAATTGGGAAAGTGGCTTTATCTAATTAGAAAATACATTCCTTTAGCAAGCAGTCCCCCAGGCAGAAACATCATTATTTAAGCTGGCTGGCCTTGAGAGAGAGAGGCGGCAGGCAGCATTCAGATACATATCTAATGCTTACCATGGAAAAGATGATGTGCAGTGGATATGCTCATGGTACAATTATTGGATTTTTTATTCTTCTTTCCCCTGCTTTCCCTCAAAATATAATTCTTTCTCTATCGCCCTCCTTAGTCTCCCAAATCTCTATTGTATGGTAAAAGGCTAAGTAATAATTATCTCACTGCCTTTTCATTAGACAATTTTCATGCTGTGTTGGAAATGGTCTTGCAGATTGCCTCTGTATGTTGTTACTCAACATTAATACATTAGGATGGGTGCAATGAGTGCAGCAGTGCAAATTGGCGTAAACTCCTGTAGACTGTGGAAACACACATCATATACCAGCATAACAGATAGGATATCATGAACCCAATTATGTGACATTTTGAACTATATTAGTATCATGCATAGCACAAACAAATCACAGCAACACAATTGTATCACGCTTTGATGTGGGCAATGCCTGTCCGAAACCAATGACAAAGGGATTATAAAGAAACCCAGAGGACTAACACCAGGTAAGACTGAGGGCTATGGAACTGCACATCCTTAACCACACCCGACTATAACACACACTACACACACCATGATAAAAAACACATTGAGCTTAAACCCTTAAAACCACACAATATCAATCCTTAAAATACACATACCATGCACATACGCTATATTACTGAGCGACTACATTGTGTGTGCATGTCTGTGTGCCTGCGTGTGTGTGTGTGTGTGTGCACGCTTGTACAGTGAACTGTCTCTCAGTATCTTAGGCTTCTATGAGCCCTCCGCAGCACTGTTAATGAGGCCTCTGGGAATGGACACGGAGGTGTGTGTCAACATATAAATCCTTTAAAGTTGCAGAAACGTGTGTGCGTGTGTGTGTGCGTGCATGCGTTTATCATCATGGACAGGATGGGGAGATTTACTTTCAAAATGTAATCTGCTACAGAACACTGATTGTCTTTGAATTGTAATCAGTAAAATAATTCACTGAATTACTCCAATTCAGTAAAGTAACCATACCATGGTTACTTTGTGTGTCTGTATGTGTTTGTGTGTGTGTGTGTGTGTGTGTGTGTGTGTGTGTGTGTGTGTGTGTGTTTGTGTGTGTGTGTGTGTGCGCGCGCGCATGTGAGAGAGAGAGAGAGCGAGAGGGAGAGAGAGAAA
>OOFE01013011.1:0-20840 GCA_900323365.1 Monocentris japonica | reverse complement strand
CACACACACACACTATGTATCCATATGTATCAATATTTGTTTGCATATATCTAAAGTACTCTGCTGTTTGCTGCTGTGGTTTTAAAGCAGACATACTCAGCATGTGTGGGCAGATACAGATGTCTCCTCTCTGTAATTGAAGATGATGAAGGGGCTGCCCATGTGTGGGGATATTGCTCGTGGAACACTTATGAATCAAAGTGACAGAGCTTGGTAATTGATTATGTGTTTTGGGGTATACAACCATCTGTAAACAGGGGGGTTTCCCATTTCATAGTACACAATAGCATGAATTAACTTGAGTCAGAGAGATATAGATTGGAGCAGTGTTGAGGAGTGGGTACCTCCCTCCATCAAATGGCACAAATCAGCAGCAGCATGGGTGTTTATTCAGTGTTTAAACAAAAGTACAAAAAGAAAGAAAGAAAGAAAGAAAGCATTCATATTGTAATATTACAAAATATTCATCACCCAAAAGTAGCCTCAGATATCCACAATGGGAACACACTAAGCACACTAAGCACAGCACACAACTCACATTTCAGTCATGAATGCACCCCCACAGACTCTTTGACTAAGCTAATAACAGGAGGTGTGAGGTGGGAGCTAACTGCAGCCTTTGCTCTATGCTTTTCCCCTCAACAATGAATTTATGAATAGCAGTACGCTGTATGTCCCTTCCAGGCTGAGAGAGGAGACTGGAGTGTCGGCAACCCGTACCACCTTCCCCACCTCCATCAGTGGGCATTCCTTTCGGAGGGAGAGAGAGGAGAGGGTTTAGACCGGGAAGGTGAAGTATGGGTATTGTGTGGGGATGCACTCCTTCTCAGAGCTGGTGTGGGCCTCAAAGCTCCTGGCTCTGTTGATGTTGAAGGATGGCGTGGGTATTCTGGTTTCTGCCTGCGCCTGATCATCCATTAAGTTTCCCCCTTATGGGCCACCAGTGTAACATGTTCAAGGCAGTTAATGGACACCAGAGACCACTGGATAATTGGACACTGCTGGTCAGTAGAGCCACCTCTGGTTCTCTGCCTACAGCTGACACTTTTACCATACCATTTTACCATTGAGTTTGGTCATAGGCATTACAAGTGTGGTAAACTAAGGGATGAAACTGTGGTCTCACCCTAATAGACCAAATAAAGACTTCACTTGGGTCTTGGTGTGTAGTAGAGGGCTGTTTCAGATGGCCTCTTCTTTGTCCGCCTGAAGCTGACCTTTTCCTCATCCCAGCTGGTAACCCAGGCAACTGGTTTCTTGCTTTGCCCACTCAAACTTCTGTAGGTTTAGGGTGACCTCTGCTTCCATGCATTGCCATCATTTTCTTAGCCCCTAAAAAAGTTGACATTGTGGAGATACTAGGTGTTCACTCGACAGCACGAACACGTTCTTTAACTGAAGTCTCCCAGGTCAAATGTGCAGTTGTCCACATGCTGTTCTGCACATGACCACCAGAAGGTATAAAAAGGTAATAAAAAGAGACTAGAGAGTTCTGTGAAGCAACGGAAAGCCACATCTAGATGTCTCCTTCCCTGGAGGATCCTTGTCTCCTCCAGCTCTGTTGACCTTTGACCCAGGGAGTCTAATTAGCCGGCTCCCTCCCTTTTATGTGGGAAAAGCAGGAGAAATGCAGAGCCGCAAATATGCAGATGAGAGACGCACCCTGGGCAGCCTGTATCACTCTTGAGTCTGAGTCAAGGTCCTCCATACTGTCACACAGTACAGCACATGCAGTCAGCAATGTTTGGGTTACACAGTCTGTCTTCACTTTTTTTCAACTTATTGTTGGAGGAAGAAATTTGAACTTGGGATTTTTGTTAAACCCTTCCCCCCGTTTTCTCCTCCCATCCTTCAAACCTCTGCCCTGCTGAGGAGCTCCTGAGCAAGAGACTGATTCCCTACCAGTTCCAGGAACGTTGATTTGTAGCTGACTCTGCACGCTGACCTTCCTGGAGGTGGCAAGCAAAAATGAGAATTTCCCTATGTCTAATCAGTAACATATCATTATCATTATTACTGAAGCATTTAATTTGATACCAGACCAGTCAGGCTACTATACTTACTGAGGATAAACATGGTGGACCCAGCAAGTCAAGTCCTTTTCTACAGCCCTTGCATGCATCAAATCTGTTTAGTGTGGTTGATCTCCGTCTCTTTTGCTCACAATGTCCCACACTGAGAGTAAAAGACATAATGCATGTGGGAATCTCTAGAGACAGGATATGAGGTAATAACGGCACTCCATTGATTGACATTTCACTGTTTTGTTTTTTATCATAATAATGTGTTTTCAAGTTAGGCATGGAAATTACCTCCTGATTGTACAATGACAGCTCAGCGGCTGTCAAGTTATTGTGTAGAAGATAACATCTTTATTGTTTTCCATCATTGTGTGTTGACAGTAGAGCTTTGACTTACCATGGAAGAAGTTGCTTTCTGGGTGTGCTGATGTAAGCTGTCAGGGGTTCATGGCCATTGAAATTCATTGTTGCTTTTTGTGTCACTCAGCAGCTTGTTTTTGATATCACGCACACTTTAATGTGACTTTCCTTCAGCGGTCATAACCTGGTAGAGGAAAGGCAACATCATGCAGTGTCGGTACAGGAACAAAAGTTTTGTTTTGGTGAATTTATGACAGCAAATCAGACACAAACCTTATAGCAGTGTCCTTAGTCCACCAGCCCAAAAGTAATGGCTGCTGTCTGATCAAGGCCTTTATTCCAATGTATCACAAAACAACTCTCCAGTACAAATCTGTGGGTAAAAAGGCTCAGAATTTCCATACTACCTTTGCAGACAGCCAATTACTGCAAGACACTATTTGTTGTTCGTTTTTATTCTGTGGTCTAGTTTGGGAAACTATAAGCCGAGGCGAGAATGCATATTCATGGCTAGGCTCTGTGCAGCCCATTAGTGGTGTGTGTAGGTGGACTCAGGCTTATAAACAAGCACAGCCATTTAAAGGGAGTGTGAATGCCACTGACTTAGTGTTCCCAGTACCTGGACTCTCCTCACAGTCGGTAATTACTAGGAGAGGCTTGATTAGAATGCTGCGGGAAAATGAAAGCGTTCTTCTCTTTGCTATAGAGAACAGGTGCCCATGCGCATCTTGAGCTGATTTCAAAAACGTTAAGCTGCTTTAAAATTATAGTTCAGTAGTTTCAAACAGTCTCAAAAGGAGACACAAACAAATTGCTGCATATTCAGTGCATTGTGTTTTACGCACGAGTCGTGTGACATTTGTTTGTGTCTCCTTTTGAGACTGTTTGATCTCCATACATTTCCTTCCCTATGTCTCTCCAGTTAAAAAGATTGCATAAAGTATTGCGTGTAAAAGGTGAACTTTGTAACGCTATAGCGACACAAGCACTAACTACTCCTACGAAATAGTCTTTTAAACATTTGTCTGAAGAATTTCTCTCCACTTCCTTCTTGACCTTCATCTTCGGGGGCATTAACCTAAACACTTGAAGCTCTTCTTAATCGGCAGTGGTACATAACAGATAAAATATTGACAATACTGAGGACTATGGGCTCATTAAGGACCTGGCCCTGCTAATAAGCCAGAAAGAGTTCAATGCAATATTAATGGTATCGGATTTTCACGGCCACCATTTCCAGAGACCCAAAGAGCCAGTCAGTGAGGGTTCCTTATTATTAATGGGCCAAATTACAAGAAAGACTTCATTACATCTCCTAGTGAATGAAGAATTCATGAAAGCTTGCTGAGTGCACTGCATTTTAATGACAAATTAGAATGAAGATTTTAAAGCTATTTAATACGTGTATCATCTATTTACAAGTCATCCACTCCTACAAATAGCTGCAGTATTAAGTGTGACTGTATGGCAAACAAAGAGAGGGGAAACTTAAAGTGAGATGAAACTTAGAAGAAGTTACCGGAAGTATGTCAATCACTAAAAAGTACATTTTATAGATGGGGATGTTTCATGGTTCTTTCCTTAAAAGCCTAAGGAGCCAATTGCTGTTGAAAATGAAATATGTGACTCCGGAAGTAAAAAAAAAAAAAACAGAAAACAAAACAGTCCAGAATGAGACTCCTGGATAATTGGCATGTTGAAAATGTCATCAATAATTCAGATTCAGAATGTTGTCGTACAAACTAAGACTAGCAATAATTTGCCCTTTCCCAGTAAATCTTGGAGGTCTAGGTGACAATCTCATGTCAACCTTTCCTTTTACAGGCATCCCAAGGACAAGGTATTTACCAGGTAAATGCATAGTAATAATAATAAATTACACCTGTAACTAAGTAGGTAAATACTTTGAAATCCCAGCTGAATTACGTAAAATCACCGGTATCAATGGTATTACCCATCAGTCAAGTAAGTGCATCATTGCTCAAAGGTAAAGGCATAATTCCCAGGGATTTAAGTCACACTTTCTTAGAAGCACCTTCTCTATTACCCATTAAGTCAAGGAACAATCTTGTAGATACTGAGGGTTTGTATTAGCTTATAAGTTTAATTGTGTACTTCCTTGGAGTCAAAGGCTTTTCTTAAATAATAATAGCCCATGGCTCTACGGACCATGGGTTGGGTTTATTAAATGTACAACATATTCAATGAAAATACTTCTAAGTTGTGAGAATTACATCATTAATGACCTAACACATACTTTTCCTCTAGTTTCATGGTACATTTTTAAACATTGGGTACGTTGCATGAGTTTGGTAATCTGAAATTTAATTGTGCTACCATGTATGCATCAGCGTATTACTAAGAAATACTACACTGTACTGTACTGTACTGTGATGGCTTAATATACTGTACCTACACTACCTGGCTCAGTTTGTCTGTATACCGCCCACATACATGAAATATGCCCTGTATTAACCAACAGTCAAATTCTATTCATGCCTGTTTGTCTTTGATGTTTCCCATTCATGTCTTCAATAAGAGATTTGCTGGCAATACAGTGCATCCATTTTCAACGGTTCATCGTTAGACACTCTGAATGGACCTGTATTGTTCTTTTCTGCAAGGAAACATGTTTTTTTAGCCACTTTAATTAAAAAAGCTTGACAGCATTGCACAAACACTCTTAGAGAGCTCTCAGTAATCAATTAAAAACAAATTTGTCTCTGCACTTAATGATGACTTGTCAGAGAAATATGGCAGGTGTTGACATGACTCTACTAACCAGAGAAGAAAAGTAAATGCTAGAAAAGAGAAGCTCAAACAAAAAGGAAAATGAAGAGGGGAGAATGGAGAAAGGAGTTCTGATTGGGTGACTCTCCTACTGATGCTTGCCTTTAACTTTAACTGCAGGCGGCCAGACTCCCTTAAAGCAAAATACCCCCCCCCGTCTTTTTCTCCTATTCTCCTTTCTTTTGTGTGATATCTGTGAGATGCTCTGTGATCACACTAGAGGAACTATCTATGGTGGTGCCACACACATCTGTCTCGCATTAAAATTTAGAGCGCGAGTGTGAATACTCTGGCCTTCATGAGTGATTGTATTAGCGTCTTTGTTAGCATAGCACCTTGTTATATATCTTGTCATATATATATGCTCACTGCCCCCACATAGAATTCTGAATCTCTCACACAGATACAAGACAGAATCGTCAGACTCTGTTTCCTTTCTATTCAAGGCTAGTGAATGGTAGGAAAAATGCTCTGACACAATTAGACAAGGCCACATTGATATAATGGCAGAGCCCACTCCCCCATGGTGAAATGGAGATTGATGTTCCCTATATAACAGGCAATTACTGTATATCTACAGCTACTTGACACAATGCACTTATATGCCGAGATGAGTTGGGAGCTGCAGGTGTCACTAAGTACAAATCCCAAATGGGTGGCTCTCTTGGAGAGATTGGGACGACACACTGCCTTGCTTTGTATTGCCAGCAATAATGCATAGATATCATAATTCCACTACACTACTCTGTTTTCATCTTCCCTCATATCAGTTATTTCTCTCTTTATCCTTTCCTCTCCAACTTTTTCAACTGTGTGCATGGGAAAAATCTGTGTTTTTCATTCAAATACTGACTGTCACTGTCTTCCCCCTAGTTACAAGACAAGGACATTCTTCAATGGGGTATCCATGTGTGTTCTTTCTCAGCCTGCAGTATCAGACTATCCTCCTGTGGATTGTGCATTATTAGCTGGCCATAGCTAGTATAATATATTTGATCCTTCATCAGCTCTCTATCTCTGTCAAGCCTGGAGGTTGTTCTAAAGCAGTTTAAAGCTAAGCTCACATATAATGGTGAGCATACAGTGATGCGATATATCCACAAAACCAAAGACACTGTGCAAAGAAATTTATCTTTGGCACAGCAGCCTATCCTATTCCAAAAAAACATGCATGCATGCAAGCATAGATACATGTACCTGTAAATGCATACACCCACACACCCCACACACACTCACACACACGCACCGAGACGCAGACTCTCTCTCACTCTCTCTCTCTCTCTCTCTGAAGAGAGGACAATAAAGTGATTACAACTGATAATGCATCTAAAGCAGCAACTGAGCAGCCAAGAAGCAAAGCTATACCCTCTGGGAAATTGACTGATGAAAAATCGTCTGTTCAGCATCAGAAGGCTTTAATAAATCGGCAAAGACCTTAATGTATTTCTCTGTTTGTTGAGACGGGTGTAGCAGGTGGTCAAGGCACAAGAGCGTACATTAAGAGAACACTCAGAGCTGTCAAGACTAGGAACAGCGTCATCTTCTCTGCTCTCAGAAAGAATTACACCTAGTGTTCAACCCTCGCTGCTGAATTTCTGTGTCTGCGCTTGTAAGGAGAGATTTACATGACAGCGAGTGGGATTTTAATGCGCGATACTGTCATCAAGGGAGCCATTTATTGCTGGGGCTCAAGGCAGGGTATATAAAATCGGTCAGAATTGCTACAAAGTACAAGTGCAGCATCCACGTAAAGAGATCACACTTTTTATGTTTGCTTGTTTTGTTCTTGTCTGATATCAGGTTCTTACAACCAAAGCAAATTATTACAAATTATTGTTAGTTTCCTTTACATGTTCAATGATACAAAGAGATACAGTATTCTATACATGCACACCGTGATGCCAAGGAATACACTTGGGTTGCATGCTGTTGCATTCTCTCATATGGTATCTGTAAAAATAAAATAATTTACTCTTTATCACAGCATTAGCCAAATCAATAGCCAAAGCATGGTTGAATGTGATACGCACTTTCCTTTCATCCTGACATTTTCAAAAAGAAATGGCATGTTTCATTTGTAGAAGTGCCAGGGGTATTAAAAACAGGTATTTGGTAGCTTGTCAGGATGACGGGCATTGAAACCTTTGAAGCCGTGACTTAACGACAATGGCTGACAATGGAACCATTTCCAAGAGATTTCAATAATACGTTATTTAGGTTCTGCAGTGGAAGCAAGCCCCGCTTGAACGACACATTGAGAACCCCAGCTGGCAGCAAAATGAGAAACCCAACACGATTTGCATTCCTTGGCAGGGCTGTTAACTTGTCATCAGCAGCGCTTGACAATTGAATGAAAATAAACATCTACAACCTGCACTCTGTGGAGTTAAAATCCAATTAAAGTTAGGAGTCTGAAGAGGTTTTTGAAACACCCATCAGTGCCTTGTTCTCTTTGTCTTGTTTTGTTTTTTTCCCCACCACATCAGAGTATGATTCCCAGTTAATTTATTGTGCATTTCCACTCTCCACTCCTGTTTACAAACACCAGTTAGAGACGCTCTCATTTAAACACTGTTACGTGGTTGACAATGTGATGATGCTGAAATCAGAAATGCAATTTTCGTACCTGAAATAGGTTTTGTTGCTGGCCTATACTGCTTTAGAGGTCATTCCCTCGTGTCTTAATATCTGTAGCATGGCTAACATTTTAAGGTTGTCTTGTGCTGGTGGGGGGTTGCTATCTGAAAAAGTTTTCCTGACAGACATTTGCATGAAAAAAGGGACAAAGGAACATCTGTGGACTTTTTTTTATCCAGAATTGTTGCATGCAAAAGAGTTAAACAGGTAATGAACAAAGCCAGGGAGAATAATTTGCTTGGATTTTGTTGCACCTTGGAGTCTAAACATCAAAAGGCTGGTTGTGTGGAGATAGCAGACGCCCTGGAGAGAGGAGAGCCGAGGAGACTGGCATCAGACAGGTCAGCTCACTGTTCCACACTCCAGGCTGACGCCTCCAGCTTTTTTGATGTCACTCTCAGTCTCTTTTAACTCACCTGGCTATACACTCTTAAAAGAGACAGAGCCTGTGATAAGCAGTTTTTCACTGCAGATCTACAGAGTCCCATGACACACACTTGGCATGAATGATAATGGTAATCTCTCTGCTCCTGCCCATTCAGACACACAGATGCTATGGAAGGCAAGCCTGCTGCCATACATTGGATGGTTTGACCTGACTGGCTGGTTATATGGGAGATGGATGTGCACTTTGCCACAATTAAGTAACTTTTTCAGAACTCATGAACCTTTTCAGAAAATTTCAACAAACATTCATGACATACAGCCTCCTCCTCATTCAGTCATTGTGTACAACCCATTTACTCTGGAGTGCTACTAATATAGAAGTAAACAACACATTTTTATTCACAAACACACCTCTGTAGAGATGTGCAGACGTGAGTCCTTGCCCCCCACTGTGTACCTGCGTAGCTCAGATGTAGGCTACAAACACGCTCAGAAGTTGCCTGTGATCTATACACAGAAGTGAAGCAAACGGGAAAGGCTAACTTTGATGGAGCATTTTTATTTATTTATTTTTCAAAAGTAACAAACACAAACTAAACAACTTGTTGAGAAAGTAAACTTAGACTGAAGATAAATCAGCATGGCGTATGAGTTTGAAACTTGTGCATGCTGTGTATAAAATGCTGCATACACCACCAGCATGCATGTGTCGTCAGTGTTGTAAGAAGTGAAGATGATAGTAATAAATGTCTAGCAATAGTAATAATGTAAACGTTATCATCAATGTCCAGAAAATCAACATGACCCCAAATATCACTTTCTCACGGGTTATGACCGGCCCGAATAACATCCAGAATTGTTCACTTTCATTCTGTTTTTTGGGGTGAAAGTTTTCATCAATCTGACCAAGTAATGCACCATTTGAAAGCATGACATCTCACAATTCTAGGTATGTACACCATTTTATGATCGCTATGATACAGCAACATGATCCCCTCTTTCGTGACAGCACGAATCACGGTAATGCCGATATCGTAATCACGGCATGGGTCCATCGAACCAAACTAGTAATAGTTTGTAGTCACAAGAATATTCTAACTTGGAAAACATTGATACAATATCCATTGTTTACTTCGCAATTCTAAAAACTGTGTAGTCCATTCGTCGCTCAGATATGACTTGGGAGTAGTGTTTACCAGGCTTGGGAGCTTGGAAAAGAATGAGAACAGCGCCATGATTCTCTGATCAGTATTGGCCAAACAGTCCCTCAGTATATCTTTTATGGAAGCATTGTCAGGGTTCCATAAAAAAAATGCTTTGCCACTTGTGTGTAAAAAAAAAAAAAAAGAACCATTGCCATTTTTCATACCGCACGCCCTACACACGTACAGCTTCACACACGGTATAGGCGACACTTCTGTACAGGAAAAAACAAAACTATTGAACTTTTGAAGCTTAAAATGCCAAAAGCTAAACAGCAGACTTGTTTTACTACAGAGGAGGCAGCGGTATAAATCACTCCCTGCTGTGCGCATCACATCAGGAGGGCCTGTTTGAATGAGTGGCATGACCAGAACAAAGACAGTGACAATGCTGTCTTGATACCTGATACCTTAATACCTTGATACCTCAAGGTTTTATACTACCTACATTTTTTTGATATGGTGTTCAGTGACATAAAAAATATTTAGATAACATTGGATACCATTAGGGCCAAGAGGCTTTGGAACAGGAGATAGGAGACACTTGGAGTGGTGACAAGAAACACATCATAGCCTATCATTTGGTTACCAAGTCTCCAAATGGCATTAAAAAACAGATCTAGATCGATCTAGAGCTCCATTGAGTGTCTGAGTTGAGAAGAAACAAGCACAGACATTACTTGTAGCAATTCTGACTCTTGGGGAACAAATTACAAGGTTTACCTTTTGGGAGAGACCATGCTTATGCTTGAAGTCAAACGGGTTCAAGAGCAATAGCTGTTTTATTTTGGGTATGTGATTTTTGTGCCTTGAGTTCAGAAATGAGGGGTGAATAACAGGGCCAAAGCAGCCACTGCGCATTATGACACATAAAAATAATACACCATGAGCACATTTTCAGTATTGCTGCAAATTTAAAGGCTCAACTCATTGTGTTCAAACAGATCTGTTGCAATTGTTACATTTCCTGCAGTTCTTAGCAGAGGATTTGAAGAATGTCGAAATCAAGGAAATCAAGGGGTAGAACTGCATGCAGGAGCATCAAAACAAGCGTATTACATCATCTCAAAGGCATCTGACCAGGCAAATTCATCTTTTTTATCCCTGTTTGGGAAATCAAGCATCATAAGATACAGTAAAGGTCAACTTTTGGTGTGTTGAAGCTTTAACTATTCTAATCATCAAGCTCTATTTTAAGAGGCAACCATCTGTTCTTTAAACCTTCCTCTGGAACTCGCCACTGGTCCATCAAGCCCAAGACCACCCATCACATCACCAGCTTCTTCCTGAGAGCTGACAGCCTGCAAAATGTATCATTATTTATTACCTATAAGGTATACCAAGTGTTTTTTGTAGGTCCTACAGGCGTGCATGTTCTCTGATGCTTCCTGTATAATTTTTTTTATGCATCTTATTGTGTTCAGTGTCCTACTATTGATCTACATCTGCAACCATACTGTATGCTACACTGTTTAAACGTCAGCTGTGCATGTATTGTAAAGGCTCAAAATGAGCAACAGATACTATTTGGGATTCACACATACAAAGACTCACAAACACATCAATGTGCATTCACAGACAAACACACATGCACACACATACATATGAAGATAGTTCAAGCACAAAGTATATGTACACCCACACACACCCACCCACACACACACCCCCACACACACACCCACACACACACACACACACACACCAATGCCCACCTCTTGCTCTGACTCGGTGCCTGACAGCTTCTTGTCTTTGCCTTTGGAGCCGGCTCCTCCGTTCTTGCGGCCCAACCCTGGTTTTCGACCTCTGGGAGAAAGCAAGAATGGAAAGCCATGTGATAACATGCAACCGTGATTTTAAAAGTTGAATAGATCAATGTTTGACAAAGTGATGATTGCATTCGATGAGAACTAGATGAAAATAAATGAGGGGTATTAAACATTACGTAACCAACAATTACAACATTATGACACTATAATATGCTGTGGACCTTGCACTATTGTGGTATTGGCACTGCTATGTAGTCCTGTGCCAATACCAATACCGTTCTCCCTTTCTTTATCTTAAAGTAGGAAACCTCTTGAACACGTCAGTCAGTCAAATTGGTGTGTGTGTGTACCTGCGAGGGACTTTGTCTCCTCCTCCTTCAGTGTGGTTCTCCTCACCCTCACCCTGCATGTCTGGCACTGTCGCCACCAGGTCTTTCAGAAAGTCAAACTGCTGCTCCAGCTCAATACACTGCTTTCTACAAACACAAACACACACACACACACACACACACACACACACACTTTTGACTCAGTGCAATACTTTCCGCACAGATGCACACACATTCTGAGCTAACTAAAAGGTGAACCATGTATTGAATTGATATCGCAATATCAGAGAACATCTACATCCCAACGGTTGATATATGGGTATTTTTAAATTCATTTTCACAACACGTACAGTCAGTGAGTCACATAGTGAGATATTGTGGTAATTGCAAATCCAATTACAAATACAGCCCAGGCTCTTTAACAGGATACACAGTCTTTAAAACACATACACAGAAAAACTTACAAGTGTGACGTTGTCATTGTCTTTGCATTCCTAGACTGGGTAACTTGACAGGCTTTTGTGAGGAGTGATTCCAAGAAAAGCTCCAGGGCTCTCGCTGATGTCCGAATTTAGGAAATTAAGGCACAGTAGGTGTGTGTCCTTTAAAAAAAAACAACCGCCATTCAATTGCGTAGCCTAGTCCATTGAGACTGAAAACAGTCAATTACGAACATCAAAATGTCAAAAGGAAAAACAAAAAACAAAAAAAAAAAAACTTTGCCTGGCCACAATGGAGGAGGCTGATCTTGACTCAATAACATCATTACATTGAGTATTTGATGCTTAGAGATGCACCAATACCATTTTACCATACAAATTTTCACTGCCAATACCAGATTTCAATGCTAACCTTCAAGTAATACCAAATATAATGTACTGATCCATTAAATGTATTGAACAATTACTTAAAGTGATGTTAGATCTATCTAAAGAATGGTCTATGTATAAAAAAAATGAAGTTGGGTTGCTTTGATTTATTTTAGCCTGATATCAAACGCCAGCATGAAATCAGAGCATACATCAATGAATAAGCCTATGTATAGCTCAATGCCGAGCGCTGGTACATTGGAGCTTGCAAAATGATGACGGTAGGTGGGAGAAAGGATACAAATAATGACAGGTACTGCTGCAGCCACTTTTCCTATTTCTTCATCAGTCTGCATAATCTTCTTAATCCTCGCCTGTAATGGGAAAAGGGTCAGCGTTGAGTAAGTGCGCGTGTGTGTAAACAGGGCATAACTAGACAGTTAGCTTATTGGCCTGATCCAGCATGTTGGATCAACAACCCAAGGCCCTAATGGGAACAGATGGCATAGGAACAAAGTGCAGTGCAACACATTTTTTAAAAGGTCTGGATCATGAAAGTCCCTTCATTCCCATCGTGGTGATGAGATTGTCTCCAGTATAAGCATCTTAATGACCTCGAGAGTTTGCCAATTAAACAGCTCCGGCACCACTGATTAGTTAAGCTTGCTAACGTGCAGTCTCACTCACCTCACCTTGCTAAAAACAACAAATTAGCTAACTAGCTACCTCGTCCGGCCTGAACTTACCTTGACAAGCCTCGCTACCGAGCGAGCTAACGTTAGTTCACTGCAAACCATAGGTCATTAATACACATCTCGTCATAGCAATTCACATTTTGTTTTAAAATGCTCAGCGTTAGCTAGCTGGCTTATTAGCTTGCTAGGCAACCACACAGGCCGAACCCCACACAAGATAGCTAGTTAAGTTAGCTTGTTATCATAGAGTTGGCTAGCCGTAGTACCGGCTCAGCAAGCTGGAGACTTACCGGAGGGAATCTGGCGTTGTATTTCTTCTTTTTGCTGGGCATTATTAACCGACCTGAAAAGTTAACTTAAAATAATATATAATATACTCTTGTAAATCGCCTCCACCACGCACACACCGGATAGCTGTAGCTACCCGGCTAGCTCGTTAGCACGTCGTCGTCACTCGTTCCCTGTTACCTGGCAGGGCAGCTTGGTTCCGCAGGGTCTCAGTGCCGTTTAGTTGTGCTAACGCCCGACAACGTTCCGTTTTCTCTTGTATGGAGAAAATCACGATAAACTCCATTCATTCATCTATCAATTTAGCGTGGCCGTACATACGTACACGCCTCGTAGCACATTACATAAATCATTTACGAATCGTTTGGCACTTCTGGAAAATTCGGTATACATGTCTACCAATCACCAATAAATTATTTTAAATTTTTTTTAGAAAAGGTTCGCATTGCTCGCTACCGCCCTCCGCGTTACGAACCATTTCTAAAAGTTGAAATTTCATTGAAATATAGTGCTGATTGGTGAATCAGTTGTATGCCGAATTTACCAGAAGACCCCAACCATTTGTGAAAAGTCTTAAGTCTTGTGCTACGAGGTGTGTAAATTTGCCGATAATCAAGACAACATTAAATTACCACATTTTTGAATAGCACGCCGTTCGCTCAAGAGGAAGCGGAACAGGTCTAGGTTGGTGCGAACATTCTTGGAATTGATATCTTATTTGTCAGATGGTCCAAAGTTCAGCGGGTCGGGCGGTTTCCTCGTCTTAGGTAAGCTATCTAACAGTGTTACTTACTATACTTAAAATGTGAGCTCTGCCAGTTAACAGCATGCAAACTTTGCATGTTTTGTCTGTTAAACAGCTGGCTGTAAATAAAGTTTCCTTTTAAATTTCCATCCTAAACATTAACGATTGGTAAAATGGCTAGCTGGTCGGCTAGCTAACTAGCCACTCTTAAGACTGGAGCCTAACAATCCCATTTATCTTCCGTAAGTGTGCACGTTGACCGTAAACAAAGACTTTGAACGTACGAAACGAATAGCACTTTATTAAGCTTGATTTCAAATTAAGGGGGAAATTAAGATCAGCCAACGCACTACTGTAGCTAACTAGCAGCAATAGTAAACAAGTGCTCCAGCTGTCCACCGATACCTCTGTCTGATTTCTTCTCAGCTATGTTTAAAACTGAGATTGGCTTCTTAGATGTAATAAATAATGCTGTTGTAAGGACCTTAAGGAATGTGTGTAAGGACTGCGTGGACAACCAAATATAAATTCTACCCCCTTAGTTGAGAATGTTTTAGAAAATATAATAAACTAAACCTGCACCCTTTCCACAGGAAAACCTCGCACAGGTCTGTTTAAAAGCCTCACACTGACAGCACTATGGAAGACAAACGGGTTCCTGAAAAGGGCGAGGTGGAGAACCCTGATTACTTTGCTGCTGAGACCTATGCCGCTGAGGCCTTGGCCGCAGACATGGACCCTTGGATTGTGTTTGACTGTCGAAGAACTCCCAGAGCCGAGTTTGATGGCTGGCTGGAGACCAACAGGCCCTCACAAATATTGAGATACGGGGATGAGGAGAGCGGTAAAGGCCCCGTGGGGTGGATTGCTGTAAGGGGCCCCGACCACTGTCCTTGTGACGCGGACGTCACCGGTCTACAGGAGAGCTGGGAGAGACTGTTGGCCAGCGGCCGGCCCGTGAACTATGAGACGGTGAAGGAACTGGCCCTGAACCATGGAGTGCTCTCTGGGAAATGGCTGATTCTCTTGGACTCCGGTTTCAAGTTGGACCATGCCTGGGAGTGTGTGGCCAGGGCAGTCGTGGACGGCAAGATTTCCATGGTTAAAGTGAGCACCTACGACCCCATGTCGGCAGGTGACGGCAAGCAGGTCATTTGTGCCTATAATAAAAACTTCACAGATGAGAATGAGGTTATGCGGCTTGACTCAGCCATCCGTGCCACGGGGGTTAAGTGCCAACTCTCCTACAAGCCGGATGTGTACACATACCTGGGAATCTACCGAAACAACCGCTGGAAGCTCTGTCCGACCATATACGAGAGCAAATTTGACTTGGAGTGTGTACCCCGGCGCTCCCACATAATCAACAAAGTCACCAATCTAGAAGTCACATAGGCCGGTGAGAACAAGAGGGCTTAGGAGGAGAAGCACTTAAAATGATCCCATGCTATGGATTGCGCAGTACAACTCACTGGCTCAAATAGTTGTTGATTGTCAGTGGTGTCATTTTGATCTCAAGTTCTTCCTTTTGGCACAGAACTCAAACGTGTCAATCTCGTCTGCTCATGCTGTAAGAATTTTTTTTAATTATTTGAAATATTGTCAGTAAAAAAAAGTTATTTCTAATTTTTTTTGTCTGCGAGCCAGGATATTCTGTTCATAACGCACTAACACCTACCCAATCGACAGGGGCCTGAGGAAATCCTTGATTTTAATACATTTGTTCAAAGAAAAATTTGTAATGCATCTTAAGAAGCATTTCCTTTTTGATGATGTATGCATTTATCTCTTTCCTTTTGGCTTTAACGTTTGCTTTCTACTGAACATTTATTACAAAACTGCCAAATAAAGTTTACTTTGAAAGCCAGTGTCTTATGTGCTGCGATTTTATTGCCAAGACCAGAAGTGTTGTGGATTGCGAAAGAACACTCATTCTTTACACCAAAAAATTTGTTTATATTTAATTTGCTTATTTTATATTTGTACAAAATATTGGCCTACACGTTCATCTGTTAATCCAATAAGGCAGCTACACAGTACAGTGACGTGGCCTACAGGTCTGAAGTGGTTTAGCTTGTTCAACTGCAGCCATTGTTCATAAAGTAAACAGATAAGTGAGATCAGAGATAGTGGAAGAAATGAAAAAGACAGACAATGAAAGGTACAGATGATACTGGTTACCAATTCAGTGAGTGTAATGTATGAGCATCCTTTACACTTGTTTTGCTATGAGCATGAGGAACGCTTCTTGATCATTATTTACATTTAGACCTTCATTATATTTGGTTCGCCAAGTGATGCAGCTGCATTTTGTCAAGTGTCTCACCAAAGGCACATCTAAAAAGACAATCACGCTACTGGTGACCTCCGGATAAACACTTCTATGAATTTCCAGAGTTTCTAACGGATGGGGTTATTGAACAAATGGGCAAATGGACAATATCTGCATAGGATTCCCTCCGGGATTGATTGCATACTGGAAAATAATTGAACTTCAAGAAAGTCTCCGCCTGCTGAGAAATACTAGCCCTTTCATTGAAAAATGTCAGGCCTATTTAACCTAGACCGTGGTCCATTTTGACCAGAGCTACTGAAACTGATTATATGACAGTATAAAAACATGCTCTACATGTTCCCAAAAGAATTGTCTAACAGGACAGCATTCAACATCAGTTTGGATTACCTTTTTGTTGGTGAAAAATCTTTACACCGTCGAATCGACATAATAGTTGAGCATGTAAAGGATTTATCCTGAACATTAAGTACTGCTGTCAACAAAAATAACAAGGGACATTACATATGATGTTCAGTTTTGAACAAGGCCCGATAAAGCCCACACCTCAATCAACTTCACCTCAAATACCATGAAGATGGTATTTTGACAAGCAGGTCCATATTGAGCAATTCTGCTACATTTTGTCTCAGCCAGCCCTTCATATCCACTACATTTCCTGTTTTACCTTATGAAACAACAATGGAAATTGAAGGTCTGATGAATTGGGCTTATAAATATGTCAATAAAAAAAAAAATCATGTGGAAAACCTAAGTCTGGTGTCCTGTCACAAAACTGGCATGACTCCCCAAAATGGAAATAAGACGATCCTCATCGGCCGACATCAACTCATCAAACTCATCCAAGACAACGCGCTGGTTGGCATTGCCGGGTGAAATGTCGATCATGCTCTCGTTCTGGAGCAGGTTGACAATGCTGTTGGGGTACTTCATCCAGGTACTTCCTGGATTGCTGGCTGGGTCAGGAGGGTTCTGGGATGCGGCACTGTTCTGGATTGCTGTAGAGGATGCCTGATGGCATGAAGCTTGAGCCAACATCGAGGCGCTGTTCTCACCCATGTTCATCAGGTCCTCAAAATCATCCAGATTGATACTGTCCAGGGTGTCTGGGGGCCGTTCCTCGGAATAGCTAGGGAACTCTGGGATATCATCATCCACCAGTGGGGCGTCCATCCTGAACTGAGAGCCCTGGAGGGTGAAGGAAGAGCTGGGCAGCAAGGAGGCCGTGCTCCCCTGGGAGGCTGCTGGCTCCTGGGCGGTGGGCAAAGAGAAGGAGAAGGAGAAGTCGTGAAGGTCTGACAGGTTGACAGTCGAGTAGTCCTGGTTGGCGGTGGAGGAGGCCGACACCTGGCTCAGGGTGTAGCTGGACACTGGGGTGGCTTTAGAAGGCGGGTCCAGGGTCAGACTCTCCATGAACTTCCATGTCTGGCTTGTAGTCGTGGCGGACACAGAGGGGGAGGCCTCCACCTTTGGCTGGACAGAGAAGAGCTGGCCTGGCTGGACGTAAGAGTATGAGGGCTGGGGCTTCACTCCACTACCATTAGGGGACACCACTGGGTTCACACCTGCTGGAGGCAACACAACAACGTGACTGCAGTTCCACTACCTCCATTCTGTATAGTATGGCATATTTTTCATGCAGAATTGAATATGAGTTTTGATGCTATCACAAAGAGTTTTGTCCTTCAAGCAAACGTGTATATTCACTCCAAAATATGGCCCTATTCACACAGGACTAGTATTATGTAGGGGGGGACCATATGGATTTAAGGAAGAATTGTATGAAGTAAAGATTGTATAATTTGTCACTCCCTGATTCAGCGAATCAGAGTTTATGACTAAGTCATTGGAATGCAACAAATGGGCTTACCAGGTTGCACGTTCATTGGTGGAGGCTTGGCTGTGACTGTTCTCCTGGCAGTGTTGATGGGCCTTCGCTCTGGTGGAATGGACACTGAAATTCCCGCAGACACAATTAACCTCACAGAAGACATCCAGAAAAATCACTGTGATGTTATTGCTTTTTTGTCAGAATGATATAAAAAAAAACAGTCAACCAACCACCAGGCAGCATAGTCGCAATCCTCAGGCTCTGGAACATGTCCCCCGTACGCTTCCTCTTCTCCTTCAGCCTGTATTCATCTATACGGGTCATTTTCAAAAAGTCATTTTATGAGTGATATCAAACAACCAGCATCTCAGCATCTTAGTAACATGCCGACATGGGAACAGAATCGGTTGCCCCAGCTACCTGGATCAGAGGGCAGGAACTGGAAGTCCATTGGCTCGCTGACCTCACGGTCGGAGGGCCGGCGGAGCTGCATCTTGACTCGAACAGGCTCAGTAAGGTTAGCATCGCGGTACGGCGGAGTGCGAAACACAATGGCCACCTGCCTGTGAACGTCAGCCTGGGAGAAAGTGCCCTTTCCCTCCCAGGTGTCCTGGAAGAAACGCACCTCAATGTCCTCTGTAGGGGAAAATGGGGAAAGCAAGGGCAAAATGACAATTAAGACTTAAAGAGAATGGGTTCTTCCTTTCTAAGAAGAATCAGCATTATAAGTTGTTTCACTGAGTGTTGAGACAAATAATGCAAAGGGGGGAAAAAAAATGAAAAAGAAATTGAGGTCAGATCCCTATAACGAGCAGGCTGGCTGGGGTTTCCAAGAGTTGGCCTTATTACCAGCACAGCACACTTCCAGTCACTGGAAAACTTTCTGATTTGTGCCTAATATGACACTGCAAAAGTGCGGTACATTGTGAAAACTGCAAAGGTCATGATGTACTTTTAGCCTCCTCACATTTTCCAAGTAAATTAAGACGCCGTTTTCACGCTGCATGGGCGTAATTCTGTGCAACCAGCAGAGAACCACAGTGATAAACAGCTGCTTGTCAGCATATGGCTATAGAATTACATGAAAGTGAGAAGTGTGCACATCGAAATACAGGAAGAAAGCTTTTGGTTAGTGATAAAAGTAACTCAGACGCTTAGGGTCACATCATCAGAACAGAGATTGCTGCACTGCACACACCAGACACTGTAACAGGCAACAAGATACTTCACATGTGCGAAAATTCACTTCACAGGGGTGTGTGTGTGTGTGTGTGTCGATTGGTGCAGACTTCTTTGAAACATACTTTTAGTCACATCCTCTCATCTTTGGTTGTAAGTGTTAACCATGGTAGCAGTTAAACCAGAAAGAAAACTGGTAAGAGTAGGTAAAGATAGGCAAGGTATGATGGGAAAGGTCAGCTTCAAGAGCTCCAGCAACATCCATGCTCATCAGGGAGACCTTTTTTCTTAAATTATGTGCCCTGTAAAGGTCATCAAAATTAGACTCGTTGGCTTATTTACTTCCTTTGCACCTGCAGCATGGCTGGACTACTGTTGGAGGGTGAATGATGTGAAAGTATGGTTTGTGTCAGGGATAATGTACAGCTAGCCAGTCATCATCACAAAATGATCATGGCTCCCTGCGTATTATCCTGCTTATTAAGACAATCATCATTTGACACAAACAACTGATTTCAAATTATGTTGTTACAAGCTAATTTACAAGCTTCCACCCAAAAAAAAAGTTCAGAAGTGTAACCATAGAAACATCTCTAGCTAGCATCCATGGCTACACTCTGGCAGAAGTGGAACCACAGCAACGTGAACAAACCCGGTAAGATTGAGATTCTTGCTCTCTACATACATTCAAAGTAATATTGGAAAAATCTTCTGTCTTTCTAACCTCATGTAGCTGAGTGTCTGTCTGCAGTAACCAAGGAGTAATGTCTTTTTGCCACAAGGTGTCACTAGTTAATTTGATTAGAAAACAATAACATGAACGGGACTTCTTGACTGTGGAGTGATATGATAAGATGTGAAACAGCAGACCTCAGAATGGCCGATCAGAATTGAGTGTTCAACAAAGCTGTCTAATAATGTAATTTATAACTCCCTGGCTCGTTTCATTTTTATACAATTATAGAAAGGCTAATTTGATCTACCTATCTAGTCCTCCACTTACCTAGTTTGATAAGTGGAGGACTAGATTATCTCCAAATATACACTACATGGCCAAAAGTCAGTGGACACCCCTACAAATCATTGAGTTCAGGTGTTTCAGCCACACCCATTGCTAACAGGTGCATAAAATCCAGCACATAGCCATGAAATCTCCATAGACAAACATTTAGACTTTAGAATGGGTGGTAAAGAGCTCAGTGACTTTAAATGTGGCACTGTCATAGGATGCCACCTTTGCCACAAGTCAGTTCGTGAAATTTCTGCCCTACTAGATGTGCCCCGGTCAACTGTAAGTGCTATTATTGTGAAGTGGAAGCGCCTAGGAGCAACAACAGCTCAGCCACAAAGTGGTAGACCACGCAATCTCAGAGTGGGGCCAACGAGTGCTGAAGTGCGTAGTGTGTAAAAATCGCCAATCATCTGTTGCAGCACTCACAACAGAGTTCCAAATTGCCTCTGGAAGCAACATCAGCACAAGAACTGTGCGTCGGGAGCTTCATGAAATG
>OOFE01013010.1:9313-20944 GCA_900323365.1 Monocentris japonica | reverse complement strand
CCCCCCCCCCCCCCCAAAAAAAAAAAAAAAAAAAAAAAGAAAAAAAAAAAATCGGGCCAACAAGAAAACACAAAATAAAAGACAAAAAAAGTTCAGTAATTAAAAAAAGTATTTTTGTTGCAAGCCAAGTGTTTGTCTGTTCTTCCAATGTCTAGACAAGGTGGAATCTTGGCCCAGCAGTGGCAATGATGTCACTGTAGGGCTCAGTCTGGGTGACCTCGATGGCTTGCTGCTTCTTGAGGACCAGGAAACTGTAAAACTTGGCGGCCGCCTGTTTCCTGTTGTTGTTCCGGCACAGGTCAAGCAGACTGACTGAGTCTGTTCCAGTCTTAGCCATGACACGCTGTGGAGACAGAAGCACAGGGAGACAATCAGCATTAAGACAGTACTCTCTGTTGACCAGGGGTGATCATTCAAATAGAGCAGGTGGGTGGTGGATGTCTTTTCCCTCTTGATGAAAGCAAAAGGAGGTAAGAAACTAAGGGCAGGACAGCAGGCAGGAAACTTCATTAGGAATGAATGAAGTTGTGTTTGTTAATGAAAACAATAATTAAATGATTTCAACCTTGGGAAATTCATTCTGTACACTGCAGGTAAGCAAAACAAATATGCAATGTCATGTTTGAATGCTTCAGTACCTGGAGACCGTGCAGCATCTGCTGGGTTCTCTTGTTCCATCTCTTCTCCTCCTGGTCCTGGTCTCCAGTCTGACCATCCTCGTCCTGAGGACAACAGACAAGAGTCATCAGCATAAATACAAGACAAGACAGCAACAAATGCATATTCAAAGAAAACCCTTCCTCTACAGGAATTGCTAAGTAGCTTACCAAGACTTTTACCCTATTGTTTGGCATTTTATCTTAGTTTATCTTTTTTATATTATTTTATATTTTTTCATGCATTTTACTTGCTTTTGATTTGCTTCTTTTCTCATAGCACTTAAATATTTGCTTTAACTAAAAACTGTCATAGATAAATGCTTGTCAAGTACTGGATACATAATTTTCCCAGAGTGTACGTAATTTTCCTGTAACACAGAAAAAGCAGGAACATGTCCTCCTCACCTCTTCTTCGTCGCTCTCGTCCTTCTTGTCCTTGCCCTTTTCACTCAGCAGGTCGAGCTCAGGGATGAGCTGGGTGAGGTTGACGCTGCTCTCCTCCGGGGGCAGATCCACTTGAGGCATGTCTAACCTCTGAGACAACACTGAGCGGTCAGCTGCCTGCTGCTGCTGCTCCAAGGGAGCCATCTGGAACAGAGACAACAGGACAGACAGTCGAGTTAGGACAGACAGCAGCCCATTTATTGTTATTTCATTGGGTTTTTCTCCCCTTTGTAAAGCATTTCCCCTAAATTAATTTCTAAAATCTGACATTAAAAAAAGGTCATCTTTTCTAATTGCTCCCTTAGAAAACAAATAAGACCAATGTGCCCTTATATGATAATAAAATAATCCAAACTTAACTGGTTTGGAATGGCAAGCTGTTCAATTGAAAAGGACATCAGGGAGAGACTGGATTTCTAACTGGATTCCAGACCAAAATGTATCCCTGTTCACTGAAACATGAATTTAATCCCATCTTTTGTATAGCCATCCTTTGTGTGTGGTATATTGCTTTGGTGATGTCATATAGTGACCGAATGTCAAGTCTTATTAAAGCATTGACGTTAATTACAACAGTCAAATTCAATATAAAAACTGCAAAATTATAGTCATTTCCTTGGTTACACCTTTCTACTACAAATTAGACTGTAGGTTGGCTTCCTATACTTTACCACCTCCACATGCAATGAACTGGAATATACATTGTCCATCAAAAGTGTTTTGACAAAGAGGCAAGGCAAGAGAAAAATAAAACTTTGTACTCACAGGCAGGGTGCTCTCTTTGTCGAGGGTCTTGCGTTTGACGCCGCGGGGGGTGGAGGGAGGGGGCATGACCGTCTCGTCCAGGGTTGTCCTACTGCCCTCCATGGCTGAGGCTCCCAGCATGCTGGGCTCCTCCATGATAGTCTGGTCTGAGAGAGGGCAGACAGGAGAGAAAAAGAATGAAAGCGTGCATAGAATTTACGAAACAATTAGTCTTGGTTTCGCCCATGTCATTAAAACCCATAAAACACTATCCTGTTGCTCAGGACTAAATACTGGACTCCACTCGATTTCTCCAATATTACTTTTAATTTATTCTGACAGCATGAAACTTTTCATTGCTGGTGAGAGGCTGAACAACAATCTTACAGTAACACTACAGTGTAACCCATGAATGCTAGCTACAGACATTGCTATGCATGCAGTGCTGCTTTGTTTTTTCTCATTACAGCAGAAGAAGCCCCAACAGGGTTAATCAAAACCCTGACTTGTTGAAGGGCCATTAAGAAATGTCATCTCTCAACTGATTTAGAAAAGGCACTGTCCTCACTGTGTTTTCACTAGCAACTCGCAACATATTGATATTGCATTGCTTTGGAATATGGCCTGTCTATAGAGAGACATGGATGTTACTTACCTCTCAGACCTTACTGAAAACTTTGTTGGCCTGTGGTCTTTCTCTACTTTTCTTTCTCACCAACCACACATTTAATCACCACCTGACTGATGATGTCTCAGTTGGGCTCACGCTCTCTCACACACCCACACAGTAGAACGATGAGAATTAGGCGGGTTGGGATATATCCGCCCCGCATCTGTGCCACAGTGTCTTACCAATAACATCTCTGTGCTGACTCATGATCTCCTCTCTAGGCACCTCTGGGTTCTCCAGCTCTTTGAGGAACTCATCCAAACTGTCTGCTTCGCCACCCTTCCTCCTCTTCCTCAGCTCGTCTGGCACCAGAGGTGTCAGGCAGCGTGTGAACATCTGAGAACATAGATATTAAAGAATTAAAACTTAAAAAAAACTAAATTTATGCCTAAATTTAAGTCAGCATTGCAATAAAAATGTAAAAACCTTTGGGGACCGATGCAAGACAAAGGACCGATGCAATAAGGGTGTCATTCAGTGTTTTGGAGAGTTGTATGTGGGCGTGACAGTCATTGACCTGCTTGGAGAATCAGGTTTCCGGTGCAACTATCTTTCATTACCATTTTCCATGTGGAATTGTATTTTGGAATTCATTTATGGCAGAAATGTCACAGCCGTAGCAAGTTATTGAACAGTCATGAGTGGTTGCTTGTACATATCTGTCCACACATACATACACATGCATTTCTCACCTTGAGCAGCCTAGTGTTCCAGAGGGGCTGAGCAGGCAGAGAGAAGAGCTTCTCAACTCCTCCAGTCTCCTTCCACATCATCAGCTTTTTGGTGGGAGGGGCCAAGTCCAGAGTTGTGACGATGTCCGAGTAGTCAGACAACTGGGCCCTGATGGTCTTACTGTCCAGCTCCTTCACACTGTCCACAATCAGCTTCCTCTTACGCTTCGCCTTGGTCTCTTTTACTGGAAACGAGACAAAAATAAGCACTTGGTCATCAATCAGTTCACTATTATTATTCAGTCTGAATATAAGAAAAAAGAAAATCCAGTCTGTTCAACAGCAACAGACTGGAAATGGACAATCGAAAATTCAGTTAAGTGATTATAAACAAAATCACTGTTTATGAATCTTTACATCTCTACTAGTACATAAAAAAGGCTATCACCAGTGATGTCGATGGGCTCCAAAGCGAAGGCCTCCTCCTCGTTGTGCACCAGCGTGGTCTGTTCTGTCTGGTCAGCCATAGCTGGAAGGGGCTCTGCTGGGCCAGAGTCTGGGCTATCTGGACCCGCTGGACACAAGCACAAAATGCAATATTTTTTACTAAGTTTCTACTTCTAGGCAAGGAAATGGCAAAAAATATTTTTCAGCAGATCTTTGGTAAGTGTACTCAAATATACTGTATTAGCATGCAACAAAAACTGTTCTCCCTGTATAAGCAGAGAAGTAATTGAGAGAACGAAAATAATAAAGGAGGCAATTATGCAAGGAAAGGTACATAATCTCTACTAGAACAGGAACAGTGTATTAAAAATAACTGAAATCCTCACATCACATCACTGCTAATAACAAGGAAGAGCTGTGCTATACTTACGTGACTGCAGGTTGTCAAAGTCGTCCTCGTCGTCACCATGGTCTGGAGGCATCATGACACTCTCTGTGATGGCTGGAGGGTCGTCAAAGATGCCACCTCCATCCTCATTGCTCAGCAGCTTATCCACTGGGAAAGCCCAAGGAAGAAAGAAGATTTAATTTGACATGCATCCCCGGTGCTCACTTAAAGAAGTAATCATTTTACCATACACCTATCATAGTAGTCCATAATAATCTTTATTTGAATCCATAGCACTTTTTTTTTTTTTTTTACAAAAGTGCTTTTACAATCAAATACATGCAAACTCACTCCTAAAATGAATTAAAACAAGTAAAAACAAGACAATATAGGGTAATAGAAGATAAGAACAGTACAATAGCAAAATAGTAGGATAAAAGACATCACAGAGATGCAGGTTTTAAGATGTCATTTAAAAGATGAAAGTGATTCTGGTGGCCTAAGCTCCAAACCTAAGGGGCCCTGATGGCAAAAGCCCAGTCACCTTTAATCTTAAGCCTGGACTTTCAAACAACCAGAAGGGCCCCACCTGGGGATGTTTCATTTGTAATGTAAATGTTAACTGTGGTGTCTCTTCCAAGAGGCAAGCACCAATAGAACACTGTTTTTGAATGACAGAATCAGGTAGTGTATGATCCCTCCTCATCACAATGCGCCCCATTGCATTGTGTGAACAGCTTTCCAAAAGGACAGCAAGCACACCAGTCAATTAGTCTGAACTGCCTCATCGGGCAAGATTCTGTTTTTTAGACTGACCTAGACTTAACGCTCACCTCTCCCTCAACAACTACTGTCAAGGTGTCATGAATGAGGCATTTAACTCAATTGCACCAGTGAAGCTGCTCAGTGACAAAGAGTTTCTCAGTTACTCTCGACTATTATTTGAGACCTGGTACTTCCCTTCATAGGTGCAAAACAAATAAGATATGCCAGAGGTTCTTGAAAAATTTTCAGCCACATACAAACATAACACAAGTAAATTGTTCCTCTGTCTGAGCCCCAGAATCATTAAAAAAGAAATTTAAAAAAATTAAAAAAAAAAAAAAAGATTAGCACTTTTGCCATCTTGACAGCAAAGCAACAGGCCCACTCTTCATAGAGGATGTCATTAGTAATGGCATACAAACTAGTAGCAGCGACCAAAAGATTGACCAAAAGCAAATCTATCTATATCAATGATGAAGACGATAAAAACCAGCCTAATTCTGAACCACTTAACACACAATAGATAGAAATGGATAGGTGGCTGCAATGAGAGAAAACACACCAGGAATGGAAACGCATCACATCCTAGAATCCCTCACCTAGCATTCCCCCATCACTGTTGCCCATGGTGTTGTCCCCAAAGTCGTCGTACTCCATGTGGTTGGACTTGTCTGGGAGGTGAGCTGGGCCGGGCTCAGCTTCCAACAAAAGGTTAGAGGCCGTGGCACCATGCATGATGTCCTCTTCAAACGCACTGGCATCACGCATCATCTCGCGGTCATCCATGCCAAAGTCGGCTGGAAGGTACAACAGATTAGGATTATAATATATAGAGAGGCTATGGGAAAAAGATGCTTTTAGTGTATTTGAATAAACCGAGGCCGAGGCTGCTATCATCCTGTCATGTTGAATGGGAAATAAAGGCTTTTGATAGGAACCTGAAGGGATATCTGGATGAATTGACTTTTAGCCACTTAGAGGGACTTGAAAGAGAGATGCTGTAGTATGATTTTCATATGTACAAGTTCATCTTCCTCGTTTAAAAGCATAAAGCTATGCATGAGCAAATACAACGACAGACATATGTCCTTTGGTGAATATTTTTATCCAAAGTGCCTTGTGCAGTAGTTCAGTAAAATGATGCTTGGGGAAAAAAAATCCTTGTCCTGTCGTCCTCCTCTTTCATGTGTGTGTATGCAAATCATTGTCTTGCATGAGGTCAATATTGTCTTCATCCTCTCTCTCTTACGTACTGAATGGTGTGAGTGCACATTAGTATTGTAAGTGCATCCTACCGAAGTCGTTGTCCTGCATGAGGCTGAGGTTGCCGACATCTTCTCTCATGGTGATCTCCTCCACTCTGCTCTGGTTCAGGGTGAACTGCTGGGCCACGTCTATGTCACTGCAAGGAGCACACAAATAAGAATCAGTAAGACAGTAGTCTCACCATACATATCAATCAATCAATCAATCAATCAATCAATCAAATTTACAACTGATGTTCAATGTTCAATACAATATATTAAATAAAGTGAGATAAAGCACGAGAACACCGAATGTAGTTATAACCTACTCCAGATCAGGAAGTGGCTGGTCGAAGTCATGGAACTCCTCTGGTAGGGTGATGGCATTGTAGGCTGCCTCTCTGTTCTCCTCAGGCAGATCCACCACACCTGAAAGCACACACAAGTAGTACTGTCGTGATACCACAATTTCACTTCATCATACAACACCGCAATAAGCATTACCATGCCAAGTAGTATCATGAGACAAAGGTAAAATAATAAGCAAACTGTCACATGCAATCCTGCTAGCTTAAGATGGAATTCCACCAGAGCCTTCTCTCCTGTGTCTTCCCTACTCTGCTCTCTTCTCATCCTTCCTACTGACTCAGTAAAGAAAAAGGTACCAACTCACAAGCCTGCTATGTTCGTAATTTGTCTTGTCATTACATGTTCTTTAAACTGTCATTTAAATGCATCACGTGCCAGTGTGTTTATTCTCTGTATATTTACTGAAGGAATTTTCTCCTTACCTGGCCTGAAAGCCATTTTGATCTTGATGAACGCCTCATTACAGTCAGCAAGCAGGTACTTGGCCTTCCTGTGGTAGATTCTCACCACTCCGAGCAGCAGGTGACCTGATGTCCGCAATGCCATCTTCACCTGAGGGAGGGGGAAGAAACAAGAAACGGATATCACGTGTCAAAGAAATGTCACACTTACAGGCAACAATTCTACTATGATACGATAACAGACTAAATTATGATGCTTTGCCAGACCACACTAACATTTTATGATTATGAGGTAGTGCAATTTTAGAAACAATTAGGACCAAGAAAGAAAACCAAGAAAGTAAACTAGTTTATCTAGAAATCGCCAGTGTCCAGATTACGTTGTTACCTTGGGTGAGATGATGCTCTCCACACTGCTCTCTAGGTTGCATTCAAACACATGGGCCTTGGTCAGCTTCTTGTCCCAGTGGGCCGCTAGCCAGATCTTGGCCAGCGGCCCACGTTTGCTCAGGACAAAGTGGGCGTAGAACATTGCCCCGGTTCCTCTTTCTCACACACTCACACTGGGGGAAGTTTACCTGGAAGATATAATGTATTAGTCAATGTACGTGTGAGGTCAGGACAATAAGAAACATGTACAAGAATACATGCCACACACTGGCAGCACAGTAGTGTCCCCATGGCACATACTTGTGGAGAGAATATTTTTAATAAGTAAATTCTGTGTGTGAACCAGTGTGTGAACACTTTGTAACTCTTAGTGTGGAACATTTTTCTTCATTCAAAGCCCATTATATAGTTTAAAAATGCATGGTCGTCAAAGGGGGAAATAAACCCATTGTTCTGGAGAAACATGGTGTCCAACTGACTTCAGCAATATTCAGCACCCCGTTGAGATCGAAACAGTAGAGCTGAACACTTGATTTTACTAGTTTAAGATATAAGGCGAAAGAGGCGGGTACACTTGAAATGTCAATGGTTTGGTGAATTATTAGACTTCTCAAGCTTTTCAAAGTGTTTATCCTTCAATTGTAAAGTTACTGGAAATGCAGTTTAGACACTGCTTAGGCAATGCTTCCAAGATAATTAAAATAAAAATGTTTTCAATAAAGTCGTTTCAACACAACAAGAAAGCATTTTCCAAACTGCTGAATATACTGCTCAGAAATGCAATTAATACCACAATAAGTAATGCAGCAATGTGTCCCTCCAGGAACCAACACTGACCAGGCAAATCAGGCTTTTAGAGGTAGAAAGTTGATATACAAATTGTGAGGATTCTGGAGTCAAGTCAAGATCTTTATTTGTCACATACGCATACAGGATGTGCAGTGAAATGAAGACTGCCTTGTTTTGATAACATCTTAGGAGTGAGGATACAAGCCCAAAAGGTCAGGACAAGGCACATACACATATACGTTTAAAGATTATACATTACAATGTAGTGATTAGTAGTGATTGACAAAAACTTTTACGGTTTAGATTACTGGTTTAGCTGGCAACCATGAAGTCAGCCGAAGGAAAGGATTGATTGATGGGAGCGTGGCTTTGGTCATTACCACCAAAGTCCACCAAGTTCACTCCTACTTTCATTGTGTCCCTTGTTATTATATTTAGTCGAATATATTTATTGCTTCCTAGAGCACATAAGCAGGACATCACACTAGTGAAATGAGATGTTATCAAAACAAGCGCAGTCTTCATTCAAGTTCCGCCTATTTCCCAGCCAGGAAGGAAAACAGTGGAATTCTGCATGTCGCGATGTCAACTATCAACTAAATATCAACTAACGTTAAGTCTTTGTCGGTACCCTGCTTTAGTGAATCATATCAATTGATATTTTAAGTCAATATGTAAACACTGGGAAATGTGCATTGCTATATGTTTTTATTACAGTATAGTATATTATAAAGCGCCACGGAGAGGGTTAACCCCAGCAAATAGTCAGCGCCATCAGATGGGATAAACCAACTGCCAGCTACAAAATGAAAAATCAAATTAATAACGGGGCCTGTGGCGAAGGGATAAGAATAGGGTATTACTTGAACTAGCTTGATGACTTTTCCAAAACATTGAGCTAAAATACAACTGTGCCATGTTAAAACTAAAACAAAGCAGCCAGGAACAAGGCGCCCGTCAGAACCTGGTCATACTTTTTCCCCCCACCAGCAATACTATATCGTTAGCTGGTGGCTAACGGCTTCTAGCGGTTTGAAGGCCGCGATAAATAAACGGCAAACTTGCATGCTTATTTCGTCTTGTAAAATCTACACAACACCGCGTAAATAATCTCGCTGCAAATTTACTTACCGACAGTCCCCCTTTTAGAGTGAAATATCAATGATTATGTGATTTCTCCCAGCGAATTCTCCCCTGTTGTACTCATTAAAACAGCCAAGATGGCGCCAGTTGCCTTCCTCCCGCTCAGTGGTGTCCTTTTAAAATCGGCAGGATGTTTACAGTCAAAAATGGCGGAGGAGGAGTCTTCAGCCCACCGGGAACATGCAGGGGCGATAGGGGGCGATGTGGCACAGTTCCTGGCGAATAAATCAGTAAATATTATGTAAGTGCGATGTGCCTGTCTCTGGATAAAGAAAGTAATAATAACATTAATAATAATTTGATGACTTTAATGATCCCAGTGGGAAATGGGATAATAATAATATCATAGCATATATTATTATTTCACTGCATTATTATTATTATTTCACTTTTTCATTTCACTGCACATCCTGTATGCGTATGTGACAAATAAAGTTCTTGACTCTTGACTTGATTATTATACTAATATCATAATAAAGTGATTGTCAGCATGATCATAATCTTTTTTCCCTTTTTGGGCGTGTATCTCTCTTTGACTTTTGTGGTTCTATAACTCAATGGGTAGAGCATGGCACTAACACTGGTTAGGGGTTCAATTCCCATTGGGGCTACCCATGTCAAAAATGTATGCACTTATGGTATTGTAATGTACTATGGATAAAAATACACCAAATGGTGTAAGTTTGTTTGCTTTCTCTGGTCAAACTGTCCCATCTGGGTGCTAATCTTTTGAAAACAACAGACATAACACCAGTTATGATCTGGGTCTATTTATACTTTGCAGTTCACATGCTGTACATCAACAAAATAGCCTCATCGTTCATTCAATCAATCAATCAAGGTAACTTGAAAGATAGCTAAGACAACAACTACATAGGTTACTTAAAATATTTACACATTAACAAAACACACTGAAAGTATCACAGTGAACTGAACAATCCATAAAACATATAAAAACATAAAACAATATTCATAAAATGGAAACAGATGAGGAGAAACATGCTGAATTGTATCTTGTGGAATCAAATTGCAAATTGGTGTGCAGTAAATCGGATTTGTCTCACAGACTAGCATCTGTTGCAGTAGAACTCCAGCCAGTATGTTTCTGGTTCATCAGCAGCAGACCCCTAGTTCACTCTGTAGGGCTGTTGGACACATGAGTTGATATTCACACATTATTATATGAAATGAGCTTTTATGTAATGTAAGCTTATGTAAGCTTTTAGTTGATGTCACTATAAGTCGTCTCACTGTGAGATTAGTAAGTTATTGATCAAGCACAGTGGGATGCCTCTTCCATTGAAGACTAACAGACATAACAGAGACAATGATGAATTAAAAAGGCTTTTAATTCAGCCATAGTTGAAGATTTGTTGCACTTGTTGCATCCATAAATGATGGGATGGATTTAACCAAATCCTTTATTGAGAGATATCATTTGCCTTCTGCAGCACACAGAGTTTGGTGCATGACGCATTTTAACACAGTGCTGCACAGCCCTGTTTGGATGGTGACACAATTTCAGGCGCCCATCTGTTGAAAAGATATTTTGATTTGATCCAGATTGCTGATCAGTGTTGCTATCACGTGATGATCTAGACAGCCTCAGTGAACCGTCCAATACAATACTGAATGTTACGATGCTTTCCTGCATGGGTTTAGCTCTAGATGGGCTATTTTGTTGATGCACAGGATGGGAGTCACTTAGACTCCCATCCCACAGCTATATTTTATGTGTGAAATAAATCATTTGCACTGAGGCTTCGACAGTCTTAAGGGTTCACTAAAACATGCTTGCATGCACATGCACACACACACACGTAGGCGATTAAAGAGACTAAAACTAGCTTCAGATTTTTATCTGTGCAAATACTGAATGAAGATGAATTTTCTCCCTTTAATCCTGTGAATGGGGATCGTCTTCAACTCTCCTGTGGCATTTGTGCTTAGCGCTCATCGAGAAGACCTTTTTCCCCCTCTGGTGCAATCAGTGATGTATTTTTTTATTTTTCATCATCAACGTGGTTTGATGATTGATTCATCAAATCACTTTACAAAATGATTGAATTTGCAGCGGCTTTCATCAAATATTGCGATGCAATTTTCGATATTTTGTGACATGTAGTAGATGTAACATGTAGTAGAGTTAATATGACATGTAGGAGAGTTAATATAACATGTAGGAGTGTTAATGTAACATGTAGGAGATTTAATATAACATGTACGAGTGTTAATGTACCATGTAGGAGTGTTAATGTAACATGTAGGAGAGTTAATATAACATGTAGGAGAGTTAATGTAACATGTAGGAGAGTTAATATAACATGTAGGAGAGTTAATATAACATGTAGGAGTGTTAATGTAACATGTAGGAGAGTTAATGTAACATGTAGGAGAGTTAATATAACATGTAGGAGAGTTAATGTAACATGTAGGAGAGTTAATGTAACATGTAGGAGTATTAATGTGGAAGCATTGTGCCAATTTGACCGTTTTATACAGGAAAT
>OOFE01013009.1:6404-24098 GCA_900323365.1 Monocentris japonica | reverse complement strand
TGGGGAGTGTGCACACATGGGGATGCAGACATATACATATGTGGGCACAAGCATTTGGGAGCATGCACGCACATGAATGTGTGCACACAAGGGGTGCAAGCATAACTACACACACTCACATACACCGTAGGGAATGTACACAGTAATGCAGGCACAGTCATAGGCCTACAAACACATACACTTACATGCACACACACAGGGGTGCAAACATATACAAGGACTTGGCACACACACATGGCCACAAACACAGACAGGGCTCTGGATCACACACAGGCACACACAGGATTGCACACACACACGCACACACACACATACACTCAGAAATGCATGAGTTCTCCTAGTTTGGATCCATCACTGTTATTCCAACACATATTTCTGAGGTTTATTTTACTTGTACGTTGCAGCAAGATGTCCCCAAACACAGTACCAATTATGTCTTTCCCCCTCACCTCATCTATTCTAGCCTTCTCTGTACAGCTCATTCCTTTTTTAACATTGTCTCTTGTTTTATTTTTTTCATTTTGCCCCATGATTTATTACTTCTTTCTTCTGATTTTAATTCCCCCTCTCTCTCTCTTACGATTGTATGTTTTTGTGGTAGGACCTATTTCTATTTTCTCTTGTGGACAGATTAAAGAGACGTACCACCACAAATTGGCCAAAGACAACACACACAGCTACTACCACACACAACCACACACATGCACGAGCACATGCATACATGCACGCACATGCGCGTCGAGAGTTGGTCTGGTCACGCTGCTGGAAGTGTTGTGTTTATTTCCCTCAAAGTTAACTTCATCAAAACAAGGAACAAAGAGACAGAGCCAATCAATGAAATTCATTAATGAAAACTGAAATGCATTTTATTCTTTTCTAATTACACGCATTGTAGCTCATAATTGAGTGGCGTGTATCAGACTTCAGATTACTTCACACTGGTGTGTATGGCGGTGTGTGTACGTGTGCATTTGTGTGTGTGTGTGTGTGTGAGTGCAAGGAAGAAAAGGAGTCAGAGACAGAGGCAGAAAGAGATGGGGGAGCTGAACATAGAGAAAAAAGTGTGATATCAAGACAGAAGAATAGTGGAAGAGGGTGAAAAGAAAGAAAGAAAGAAAGAAAGAAAAATATGGAGCAATGTGTTTTATTAATTCTCTGTTTCTCTGGTATTATACTGCCCCCACCTGTTCATGCACAGAACAACATGTGCTGCCAGTCTGCTTGACATTGATGAGACCTTCTGTCCCCCACCTTATCAACCAGTAGTATACATACAAACTAAACAGGCACATAGCATCAAGATGACATGTGTAACTTTGATAAGAGTTCATAGTTTGACAGTTCGACCAGATTTGATTACGTTTATTGATTTACCAAGGGAAAGTTCCTGGCAGAGAGCTCAATGCACAGAGAACAGACAGTCATCACAAAGAAAAAATGTTTTTTTTTTTTTGTTTTTTTTAAAGTTAAATTGATTAGATTTGTTTCCCCCCTCTATATTTGTCTCCTTTTCATCTGCCCAAAAAGATGGTAATTTGCCATGAATTCACGTCCGCACAGTCACCTACCGGTTACATCTCATTGCATAATGTGATTGTTGTACTGAAGATTAAAGTGAACTGTTATAAAGAGAGCATGTACTTACAGGTGTCGTGCTGTTTAATTTGTTGTGACAACAGCAAGGCACTGTCATCAACATAGCAAATACAGAAAGTAAAGCTACCTCATATTGTTTTAGGCACTGTTCACCCCCAATCAAAGTCGAGTTGATTAAAGTAAGGTAGAAGCTACGTGTGTGTCTGTGTTTGTGGTTTGACATCTGGTCCTAACTGGCCCACAATAACAAATGTTCCAGCTTTCTGATTGGGCAATTAAAAGCAGCAGGGGCACTGTGTTGACGGGTGAGAGTGTGACATCCATCATCTGAAACAATCGGCCCCTACCAGGAGGAAGTGTGTCTGTGTGTGCGTCTGTGTGTGCTTGTGTGTGTGCGCACCATAGGCTCCCCAAACTAACCCCCTGCGTCTCTATAATAACTCCATGAAATCAAAACGCACAGCTCCTTATTCCCAGGTGATGCACAGTTGCCAGTGGGATCAAAAAAACAACAAAAATCAATAATGACCATGTGACCAAACCAGGAAATGCTTGGACCAAGGGCCAAGTAGATGGATTAAGTGTTTCTTTGTGATTCAGTTTCCCTGCAAGATACTGTGATGTTAGAACAAGAACAACAAGAACAACATGAACATCATCATCAACAACAACAGCATTTATTCCTTAGAGGATTAGCTGTTGGGAGCAGACCTCACTAGTAGTATCTGGAAATAATTCTTAGTTGTTTTAACCTAGATGGAGTACCAGATAGGTGTGGTTTGCCACATAGGACAAGACAGTGCTACAAAGGCTGTTTGAGTATCAGATATTAATATACTTTTCTGTGTACTCCTCTGACTCTATGTGCATTTTCCCGCTGTAGTAAACCCCACCCGTCTGGGTGGAGTTTCCTACCCAAGTCAGTTAAAACAAACATAATGAATTATTTCCAAATGCAATTTCTTGCAACTCTGGTTGGTAGCTGATGATGTGAAAAAGGTAGGCCTCCTACCGGTTCAACCCAGAGCCCTTGATAGAAAGGGTGTAGCCAAGTTGCCATATGGGTGCTGTGTTACTACCCTTTATCTACAACAAAAATGTATTTGCAACAATGCACTTCTTAAAGTCAAGAGGCACAACTTCTGTGAGTGTTCAATCCTTCTTCACCATATTTGGGAAAGCATTGGCTGAATCTGCAACTGCAGTTTCTGAACAGGCTACAGGCAACCTCTACGCCAGCTGCCACTATAGTCTAATTTTAATGCAACAGGGTTAGTATCCACCCATATAGTTGCAGTTCAGGTAATTTCTGTTCACAGTGATTAGTTCTGGCAATAGTGAATTGGTTAGACATGCCCATTAAGCTGCCGCCTTTTTTAAACATTTAATAAAATGCAAAGCATAGTGTCGAGGTTTGTGGCAGAGATCAGCATATTAAAGAAGAAAGAAATGTTATTGAGCTCAGATGATTCTGTTATGGATGCAGGGTTGAGTGAAACTTGACTGGAAGTTGAGAAATAAGCAACGGGATGCTTTTATGTTCATTTCTGTAAATTGTGTGTGTTGCCTTATTTATGGCAGTGTATGGCCAGTGTCTTATGAACATATCAGATGGTTGAGGCACACTGACACACGGTGCACTATGACATGAAACAGATAGTGAGGTGTTAAAAATGGCTTCAACAATGTGTGGTAAACCCTTTCAGAGGACAGAAGTGCAGGTGAAGAATCACAAACTCAATCCACTTGTCCATCTCATCCGATGTGACCTAAAAACAAGCCGTCATTGAGGTATAAACATATAAACATAAAGGGTGTAGGAAGTGTCTGCTGGAGTGTGAGGGGACGTGCGTTCAGAAGAATAACTGGAAAAATGTCGTGCAAGCCAATACAAGTGGATACTAATTTGACATGTTTTTATGTGTCTGTTTGGGATGCAAATGATGCACTATATTAAAAAAAGAGAAAAAATACTGCATGTTTCTGGTTCAATAAATATCCAATCAGCAGGATTTACACTTTCTGCAAATGAAACTGAAAACTGAAGCTTGGTATCAAAGTGTAGCCGTAGTCTTAGCAGTTGATTGTCTAAGAGCGTAATTAATACAGCAACTAAACCAACATGCCATCTAGCCAACCCAGAAATGTCCAATCACATTTACCGTTTCAACTGGAGTTTGAAGTCGCTCAAAGCCCAAGTCCACAGCCGAGGAGCTTTGGGACCACAGAGTGAGGCACCAATCATGGCGCCATTAACTGAGAAAACACTGGGAATTAGTCAGATGAGTAAAAGTTGTGCTTTTCCACAGAGCTTTTGTTTAGTTAATTCCCTGTTGACAGCCAAGAGCCCCGCTTGCCCGGGGAAAACTTCGTCGAGAGGGAAAGATTACTTTTTATCCCTAATTAAGGCAGCTTATTTGCATAGCTCGCCCAGTCATAATATATGCTAATGTGCATTTACATTGGAGAGTTAGTGTGGCCTAAATATGTCCATAAATATTAGGCTTTTCTAAGCTGTTTTGGGCCTTATCAAGCATCTTTTAAATAAATATATATATTTATTTATTTTTTTACTCTTCAGTGATATGTTTATCTGACTCTGTTAAGGCTCCATTACATTGAAGTATAGATTACTCGCAGCAGGCCACATGACATCTGCAATCACAACATAACTCAAAACATGGCTAAAATAAAAGTTTTAGGTTTGTGGTGGATGTGGTTGGGGCAAAATGTAAATGCTGTTGAGTGTTTTGGATGATGACAAGATAGTCTGGCCAACATGATTTATTTCTATAAGTGTGTGTGTGTGTGTGTGTGTGTGTTTACTTTGCCAGCAGACCATCCTGTAGACCAATCAGCCACTAAAGAAGATTCACGGAACACAGAACATGGAGAGGATTCCAACCGAATGGAGAGAGGAAGAATATAACAACTGTGTTTTCATTACACTTTTCATGCACTGCCAAATGGAATCAACAAATGATGATGCTTAACGAATGGGGCAGCAGGGTGGTGCAGACTGCCCTCCAGAGACCAGCTCCAGAGACGCTGTTCTGTAGCTGACCCTGACTTCTCACCTCCTTGTAACTCCCTAGAAAGTGCTCTCTAATGACTTCAGTAAACACAGTTGGCAGTGAGTGAAATTAACTTTTTGGCTCACCTGCCAAGGGCTGGCAAACCAAAAGAATTTACCTGCCAGGAATAATCTTTACCGGCCAAAATAATCAATATACTTTTTTCATAGAAATATGTCACCCTGTCCATTAGCAATGCAACTGCATGTATAGAATCATGTAGTATGTGAAATATTCAATAAAGAGACAAGAGCAGATTTAACTTATTAACTCACTTATACATGACCAAGACCAAAGACTGTATATAACTGAGGTGTTCAAAAGTTACCAGTGTGGCAGGTGACCAATTTTACCTTTTGGTGATTGCCAGGTGGTAATTTTTGACCCTGTGAGTTACGGTGGATGCATACAATTGTATTTCTAGTTAACTCATTTAATTTACAATCTCAGGAACAATTTTTTCAAAAGTTTAATTCTTCTGAGCAAATGTCTTAAAACAACCTACGAGTGGTCTACTCACCCTGATATGAATATGGGGTCATGGCCTGGTTGGTCTGTTACGTCTGGTCAGGCTTGTGCTACTGAAATCTTGCATGGCCCCATGGGTCTGGGTATAAACCCTCAAAGCCCATTTCAAATGTTGCTTCCTCTTCTCCATGGTTTCCATCAACCCCAAAAAGATTCATGAAATTATACACCTGCTCTTAAAAATGATTGCTGGCATGACAATAAAACTCATGACGATTGCCACTGACATTATTTGTTAACTTTGTTTATAAAATTTTAGGTGATTCACTCACTTGTATTTTTGAAATATCAATCACTGAATGTAACTTTTTTTTCTAAATTGTAACATTTTAAAATGAAATTGTTCAGATGAACCTGGCTAATATCTAATTGCTTTCTTGCTTATTTTTAAATGTATTAAAAAGAACGGCACTCATGTTTCACCTACAATATTAGCCTCCCAAAGCACAGGTTGTTCTCAAGACTTCAATCAGCTCAGGTCCTTCATAAGCCCACTCACTTGAACATAAGGTGATCATTCTTCTTTAAAAGCATAGAAATGCAGAGGAAAACAATACCAGTTGAGGCAAACCATTTATCTCAGAATTTTGTGTCCTCCTGCATATTAAGTGCAGCGATCTCAAGAGTGAAAGAGAGAGAGAGAGACAAAGAGAACAACAAATGCTGTACGTGCATGCAATAAGCACTTACCTTCCATCTGGGGTACGGAGCAGGTTTCCAGTGGGTTTAGCTGAAAGATGGAGAGATTGAAGGATGCAGGAAATATGATGGAGAGAGAAGAATAGGCCTTGCTGTTACACATGATGTGGGGCAGCAGCACGAGGAAAACGGCCTACCGTTTTCTCCTCAAGTGCTCTCTCGTTTGATTACCCCTCACGCCCTCCTGCACTTCTCTTCCTGCCTATGAGCAGTGATGTGAATGCATTCTTATACCTTTTTGGTTTCAACACCAGGGGTCCGAGGCACAGAAGGCAATGTGAATGTGTCTGTGTGTTCATGTGAATGTGTGTGTGTGTGTGTCGGTGTGTGTGCATGTCCGTCCGTATGTACATTCAAGGGTGTATGGGTGCACTCATGCCTATGAATGCTTACATAGAAGCATGTCTTTGCGTCTGTAAACTTTTGGCTTTCTATTCTTTCTCGTTTTCTTTGCCCAATTAGAGACCATCATCCATCGTTAAAACATGAGGCAGCACCAACAAGTGAATCAGCCCTTTCATCTGCTTCCACTGCCCTACTCCAGGATACTCTAGCTTCCATGCCTTGACTAATGGATTTTCAAATGCAGGTAGATGTTTTCTACCCAGGACTTGACAGTCATTTCTTTTGTGCTTAGAGATGGGGATCAGGCACTGAGTGCTTTGGTGTTGTTGTTGAAAGATTCTACATACAGATTAGAAACATTTCCACTGAACTTGTCTGAAAAGGCCAAATGTGAGATTTGCATGCACACTTTCACATCTTAGCACATGACACCAAATAGAGGTGATAAAGGAAACTCTGGAGAACTCTTACTTTTTTCATATTGAGCCAAACATACACAACAAGACTGCAATACGTGTCAGATGAGTCTCAGGCTACATTACATTCATTTAGCAGATGCTTTTATCCAAAGCCAGTTGACACTATGCGGGAATTGCACCCATGAGACTTTCAGACCCTGAGACTGAAAGTCTCAGGCTCTACTGCCTGAGCTGTCTGGGCTGGACAGGCTACTTCTCATGATCAATCGTGATAGCTCATCTCATACATAACGCCTTCCTAACTAGTGGACTCACACAATGTGTGTGCTCCCCAAGACCTCAAAAGTAGTTCTTATCTACCTTTAAGCTCCAAGATCTGTTATGGTTTTACTGTAAAGCGTGAAAGAGGAATTCCATCAAAACTGACCTCCAAAATGGATATTCCTATCAATATATATATTTCTTTCAATATATTTCCCAATATTTAGATATTCTGTTGTTTCCTGAGTGATGATTAGGTAAAATTCAGTCCTATAATGTTATTGAATTGCATTGTTTGAGATGATTGAAAGAAAATTACATGCAATTTTCCTGAAAATGTCTATTTTTGCAGAATGACAACCAACCAAAAATGTTGGTAGAATTCCACTGTAATACAGCAACTTGAATATATGTGGACATGCTATTGTTGACTGTGAATGTAATGCAAAGCCATTATGGTCAGTATCAGACAAGCTGTGACAAGTTGCCAGCCTTGTGTTATAACCTGGATGTAACTGACTGTGATTTCCAACTGCCCTTCCTGAGCCGGAACGACAATGTCTTCTAATTAACTAGAGAGCCCTGACAGCCTGGTGCCACCTCCATTTGGTCCCCACTTGAAACGAGCGCCATGTCCTGAGGGTTCCTGTCAGACCTAGTGCTCTGTGAATGGTCTGACATGTCCCTTCATGTCTCCATTCATCTCTCTCGCTCTCTCTGTCTATCTCCGTCTCTTTTGCCCCTCTTCCTGACAACTATTTTCTTCTAATCATGCTCAGGAAGGAAAAAGAGAGAGAGAGAGAGAGAGAGAGAGCGGGAGAGAGAGAGAGAATATGTGTGTATGTGTGTGTGTGTGGCTAGAAGGGAGAAACAGACTGTAAGTGTGTGTGAGGGAGGGAGAAAGACAGAGAGAGCAAAAGAGAGAGTTTGAGAGAGAGTGAGCAAGTGAGCAAAAGAGAGAGAAGGAAAGAGAGAGAGAGAGATGTTCATTAGTCTCTCGTCTTATCTGTCTCTCTGTACGCTGTGCTTCATTATCTGCCTGGCCTGTAGAGTGATGTCTTCCTAGACCACCACCAGACCCCGCGGCCCACCACCACCGCCTTCACACTTATTACTTACATACTTACATCAGCTATATCATTTAACACACACACACACACACACACACACACAGCCACAGTCAGACAATTAAAACCCTCTAAAATTGCCAAGGCACACACACAAAAGAGGGGAATTTTTTAGATGTTATTACACATATACTTGCAGTATATGTATATACATTTTGTATAACACACAAACAGGCTATAATAGTCTCACAAATGCTAAAGCACATAAAGGCAGAGCCACCAGCACCCCCGTCCCCCTGATGGAGGGCTTGTGAGGGTGATGTGAAAGAGAAAATGTGGAGAAAAGGGAGGAGGGAGAGTGAAGTGAATGTATGGCAATCTAGGAGATAGAGACAAGTTATTCTAATGAAAAAGCTAGATTGGCAAAACCCATTAATTGTGCTGCGGGGGATGGAGTTTAATTGAGAACAAGGCCCAGGTCACTTGGAGAAAGGCTGTTCAACATTTTTATGAAGCCAGAGGCGGACAGAGATATACTGAGATATACTCAGTGCTGATTTTCTTCATTTAAAGGGCATGTCTACCCTAATACAGCACTGACATAGTGTCGCTGTTGGATGAATACCTTTAAAGCTTTTACAGTAATTATCTATGGCATTTTAACTTAAATATATTTCCACTTCGCTACTCTATATTGCTGATTGATACAACACAATAGTGATTCAACCTGAACCCAGTTCATGAAAGCTTTTACATTTGCTGCTCTAATCGCATTCAATTGTGAGAAAGTTTGTGAACCCTTTTGCTTTCCTGCATAAAGGCTTCTAAAATATAGTCTGATCTTCATCTAAGTCATTACAATAGATAAAAAACGTGATTTAACAAACAACACACAAAAATATTTTTACATGTTTTTATTGAACATATTGTTCAAACATTAACAGCCTAAGCTGGAAAAAATATGTGAACCTCTAGGATAATGACTTCTATGAAAGTGGGTAATTGAAGTCAGGTGATCCAGTCAATGAGATGACATTCAGGTGTGGGTTAGAGGTGTCCTGTCATATAAAACCCCCACAAAGTTTGGTTGCCAACAGAGTCTGCTCTCCAAAAAAAAAAAAAAAAAAAAGAGATCTGTTGAAGTGGAATATGTCAAATGAAATTTCAGAGGACCTCTGGAGAAGAGTTTCTGAGGCTCATGAGGCTGGAAAGGGCTACAAAAGAATTCCCAAAGACCTTCCCAAAAATATCAATTAACTGAAACAATTTCATAAGGAGGAATGGTCCTTCTAACCGTTGTGCAGATCTGATCAGCACTGACTGGAAACGTTTGTTTGAGGTTATTGCAGCTAAAGGAGGTTCCACCAGTTACTAAATACATACTTTTTCCAAACCAAGCTGTTAACGTTTGAACAATATGTTCGATAAAGACATGTAAAAGTACACATTTGTGTGTTATTTGTTAAATCACATTGTGTTTATCTCTTTTTATGACTTAGATGAAGATCAGACTATATTTTAGGAGCCATTCATACAGGAATCAAGGTAATTCAAAAGGGTTCACAAACATTTTCTAGCAACTGTATGAGTAGGTGATGCTTTACTGGGACAAATCCTTGCACAGGAAGTGATGCATTTTGAGTTTACAGAAGCAGCAAGAGTTTTTTTTGTTTTTTTTAATAAACAGAAAACAAACTGGGTAGTTAGCATGAGCAGCGATAGCCACCATGGCTGAGCAGACAAAGAAAAGAGCAGGACCTAAAGAAAGGAAAAAGGCAACAGATTAAGAAAAGTATGCTTAAAAAGGAAAGGGACATCAGCATTGCCTCTCCAAGATGGAAAATACTCTACATTGAGTGTGTTTAGTATTGGTCTATGTTGGACCAGGGCCTAAATTGAGATCCAACTTGTTAGCTCTTTTCCCAGCTAATATTAGCTTGGTATACAAATTTAAGAACAGTCAATGCCAGTGAGGTAAAAGCACTGGCGACACTGTTGAGAGGTGATTGCTGAGATGGGAAATGCAGTGCAAAACATCACAGCAGAAGAAGAAGAAGTGGCTTATTTTTCCATGTTTCAGGTTTTTTTTTAAATAAATACAATGAGCTTTTAATCAGCTTCATGTGCCCTAGAGCCATGAAACTTACTGAGCATGTGATAAATTAAGTAATCCTTCAATTCAAGTTAAAAAAAAGAAAAAAACACAAAATTGAAAAAAATTTTTAAAAAATCTTTTTTTAAGATCTTGAACAGTTCAGGCACCCATTGTCACACACCCAGCACCAGCGGCACCAATAGCAGTCCTACCCTCCTTTATTATGGTTGATTGTTCTCACCTGTGCCTTGCCCTATTTAACTGTCTGCTCTCTTTTCTTTAGATGCTGTATCTTGAGCAAATGTTGCTGAAAGTAGAAGCCACTTGTATGATCAAGCTGTGGTTCAGCAGTCTAGTTGTAGTGTTGTTTGTTATTTTTGTCCCAATTGCCTGTTTGGGACTAGTCCTTCGTTTATTAGCCCTGTTGGCAATAAACATCCATTCCATGGTTTCATCCAGTCCTGCCCGCTATAGTCTTTCCTGCACTTGAGTCCTCACACACCGTGGTCACACCAATAGTGAACTTGGGCATTTGTCTCCGAAGTTAGACATCAGACAAAAGAATTTCTTCATAACAGTTAAGTTAGATTTGAGTCTGTTTCTACTCTGGCCACCAATGTCAGCATTGTTAAATTTTGGACTTGAAGATTTAAAACATTATATGGCAGTTAATAGTGCCGAGATTGGACCACCTAGCATGAGCAGCTATCTGTAAATGATGTTGACATCCAGCTTGATTTATTGGCTTGATTTAAGCTTGCTCTTAGGTTGAACCATGTCCATATGTTTATATGAGGGTATATAGGTAATCAGCGTCATACTTCCAACAACTGGCATGACAACACAGATCACAATCTTGATCTTGTCTTTAGCTATGGGATAGAGTTGTTGGACCTGACTGGGCCATCCAAAGCCTTAAAAATTAAATGTAAGAATTCTTAAATTGAGTGGTAATCTGTTTTAACAATTACAGAATCTCGTCTGTCTGGATGTCTTTCTCTCACCAAAACTTTAAGCCCATGCGGTACCTTTAAGTTTAATAAGATGTGTGTACTCTGTAAAAACTGTCAAAACCTTCCTTAAACCTTAGACAACCTATAATTCTCACCACTCTTGTGACAGAGTAAAATAACGTTGGAATTTCAAATTTAGCGGAAAGACTTTTGTCCTTTGCTGACAACCGTCTCTCCAAGTCCCTTCAATTACCCTTCACTAAAACCTGGATTTAGAGAGACATTTGTCGCAAAACTGCAAAAACATCCCTCTAGAGCAGCAGTATTTAGAGTGTTTTGCTAAATCTCTGCGCCACGCCACGGGATCCGTCTAGTAGTCTGAGGTGCATCACAATCAGCCTAATTGGACAGGTGTTTGCAAACCATTATGATACTAAACCGCTGTGTCAGTAGATGAGCCCCAAAACAGCAAGATACCCCCTAAAAACCAGCTGAAGGATTAGCTCAGTGTTTAAGATGGGGGGGAAAGGTTTTTAGGTGTCAGAGTTGAGAGAAATTAAGATGGGGGTAGAGAGAGAGATTAAGGAAGAGCAGCATTCTCAGTGTGTGGTAAGCCACAGTCATCTCTTGTCAGCCACCCCTGGTGGGAATATGTACCCCACACAGAGACACAGAGACAGACAGTAACACCCACACAAGCACAGACAACTGTCATTTGCAAAACAGCACTGATATACCGAAAACAGCAGTACACCGACACTTGGTCATTTTTGCAAATGTATCCCATGAAAATATGCAATACAAAATATGTTTCTAAACTCAGTTGTGACAGAAAACCGTCAGATGTTCCATGATCCATAGCCAATATACGTTTTTTAATAATCATTAGAATGATTATTAGCATTAGAATTAATTTCAAATTGCTTAAAAAAATATTTGGAATGTTTCATTGATATATTTTTTTCTATATTAGAGATACAGGATCATCCAACCACTCCCCAACCCCCTGTCCCAGGGGTGAAAGGTCAAATTAGGAGATCGAAGTTCACCCCCAGGGGTTCTTAAGCCGATCAGGGAGCCACTTAGCCACCTGTAAGAAGAGACACACACACACTTTTTCTCCACCTGTTATTGGATGAGTCACACAAGCCTGGCGTGAGGCACTCAATGAATAGATCCTTATTGATTTCCTAAACGGCGTGTACTGTAGGGCCAATTCAGCCTCTCAACAACTCATTCACGCTACATCTCCCCTACAAACTGCCAACCCCTGCCACACACACACATACACAGCAAACCCTCTCCCCACTGCTCCAAGCTCTCCTAAATGACCTCATGAAGTAGGGTGAGCCTCTTCACATATCTAGCAATAGTCACATATCCCCCTCAACAATCCCCATGACGGCACCCAAAGGTCAACGAGGCAGCATTCTCAGCAGGCTGAAAAGCCCATATTGGGTCCTGTTGGCAACTGATGAGCTAGTGAGAAACTCTCAGTACTTGAATGAGGTGAGCTAATAGCTCTTGAGCAATTTTCTCTTTCTCTGTTTCTCCATCTCTGTGTTCCTCTCTATCTCTCTGTCTCTCTTTTTCTGTCACTGGCTCCGTTTACATGCATGATGTAAACCAGCTTTTTTGCCAGTTGACGTCTTATTTGGGCTAAGCTGTTTACATGCACCTTTGATACCCTACAATTGAGTATCGCTGTTGTTGTGAAGTGAAATGTGTAAGATGTTTCCAGGTCACTAGCAGAGATGCTCACAAGTCGCTTAATGCAAGTCCAAGTCTCAAGTGTCTGAGGGACAAGTCTCAAATCTCACACCACCACAACATTAGATGAATGCATTATGTCTTATTTAGCTATCAGGCATTGGTTAAATAAAATGATAATGTAACCTAAATGAAGGTATAGATAGGAACCACAAGTGTACACAGTCACTTACATATACAGTATGAAATGAAAGCTCAAGCTTAGCTTTAGTTAGTTTTTGAAGTCTGTATAACCTGATGCCATGCTGCTGTTGTTTGTCAAAACAGACACTAAGTGTTAGAAGTCTAATCTAGAGTCCAAGTGGAGTCTAAAGTTGATTTGTATACAACTTAATTACGACGTGTGAGTTGCAAACTCAGTAACCCATTGAAGTGAGACAGGCACCTTAGCTGGACTAGGAGCTTATTCAAACTATTTACATGCATCAACCCAAAGCCAAAAGTTAGGAATAGAAATCTCTGTGCATGTGTGTCACTGTTTCTCTGTCTCACTGAGAATGTCCTCATTTGAACTTTCTCTCTTCTTTCTCACTTTTTCTCCCCATTCGTCCCTCCTTCCCTCTTCTGTTTCCTCTCACACTCTGTCTGCCCCCAACCCCACTCAACTTGACGTAACCATGTGCTGTCAAACCTGCAAGTTGGTCTATATGTGTGTTGACAGGGGGTGGAACAAGTCAGAGGATCTTAGCATTACTTTTATCATGGACAGACTATACACATCAAAAGCTTGTTTGTGATAGAGGTGCCCAGCTTGAAAACAGCAATCTGAAAATCGCAGCAGGATCCCAGACCCAGACCACCCAATCATAGTTGCAGTGTTCGCTACCTGTGTGTGTGTGTGTCTGTGTGTGCACGCGTGCATACACGTGTGTGTGTGTGTGTGTGTGTGTTTGTCTTTTTTAATGGTTTTCTGGGGATAGAGTAATAACTTTATGTCTAACAAAGTTTACAAAGTGCTTCACAATCAAGACAAACCCAAGACACAAAAACAAGGTTATACAAGGACCAGTAATACTTATATTTGTGTAAACGTGTTTCTAAGACCGAGTTTCCAAAGTGAGTAAAACCATTCAGCCCATGCTGTGGGAGTAAGTATGAGTGATCCTGAAAAAAATTCTGGAATATTAATGATCTATTTGGTATTGGCAGACATTGATGATGCTGTCACAGAAGTCCCAGGACAGTCAGTCACTGCTTCACTATTGCTTCACTCCCATGATGAAACGTTGAAAATTGTGCTTTCTTTTGAGTCATCACAAGGCACAAAGAGTGGGTCTGGCAACCAGTTGATTTTGTAGCAGGGGATAAGTTACAATATATGTCCAGTCTGTTCTACACAACAAGCTAATATTAATTAAGAATAGACAGAGGCATGGTGGAGGACTTCTATGATGCTTACCACAGTTTATGAATGTAACTTTAAACTATAAAAACATACTGATCTTAAATGACCCATATAATCTCGCATCAGCTGACTGCTGTGTAACAATATAAGGCTTCAGCTTGAATGAACTGAAGTTGGAGGGTAGTTTGGCTTGTATGCAACACAACCCAAAAGAGGGAGCAATGTGATGTGGATAGCATTACATTACAGTCATTGGGGGAGGGATGGTTGTGAGGAAACAGAAGCTCCAGGTAGTGCGACTGGTTGAAAGCTATGTCAGTTCAAACTCTATTATCAATGCAAATCATTTTCCACACATTTTATCAAAGGCAAGTGTCATTTTTCCATAATGTTATAATGAGTAACATGGTGGTTGCCACGTGCCATGCAAGTCTCTTTTGTTCAGGTTTCGGCAGAGACGAACAGTTTACATCTAATTCACCATTTTTTCATGGATTCAGATTTCATGGAATGCCAGGACTTTCTTTGTGTGCGTGTGTGTGCAAGCAAGGGCATCTGTGCTCTGTGTGTGTGTGTGTCTCCTCCAGGCTTTGATGCTGTAAGCTCCACCGGTTAATGTACTACGGATAAAAATACTACACCATGTAATCTGGCATTTATCCCTCGAGAGCAGGAGCCCAAAATGTGACACATGTCAAGAGGAAGGAGGGAGGGAAGGGGAGGAAGAGGAAGAGGAACAAGACGGGGAGAAGAGGAGGAGTAATGGAGGTAAGAGACCGAGAGAGTGTTTCTTCCAAGACTCATCAAAGATTGTCAGTGTTTTTAACCAAAGTGCAGAACAGTTTTCATTAATTATTAGAAATTAATTCAGTGCTGTATAATGCAAAGGGTAGTGATATAGCCAATTCCTCAGAGAGGGGGAGAGAGTGAGGGAGGGAGTGAGTGAAAGCGGGAGTTTTCAGTGTGTATGGAGGCATAATGGATTTAAACAGACACATTCACCCTCATCAAGGACACCAAGGAAGTTTCTAAGAGCATGGCGATATACTAGAATGGGAATGTGTTGATAAGACCAACATGTGTCTCATAAGTTCCTGTCTCATATGCACAGAGATGGAAATTTTACCAGCCCATAGGAAGTATTTTGTCTTTCTGAGCTGCTACAAAATTAGCCTCTCCAATTATAATTTAAATGGGGCCTCCTGGAGATGGTAGCCAAATACCCCCCAGCTTGAACAGTTCAAACATTATGTGAACACAAACAGGTTTCTAAACTAGAAACCAGCAACCAAAACTTTGATCTGTGATGTGTCATTGACAAGTGGGGGGGGCTGACGTTTGTCTGAACTTTTATAATCCAAAAGGGTTTTATAATAGGGAAGCCATATTTTAGATTGATGGTGAATAAATACACTAGTATGTAGGGCTATCCACCTGTGATGGTTGTCAGGAGTACTGAATGTCCACCAACACCAGTAGAACTGTCCAAGAAAGGGGATGAGATATTTCATATATATTTCATATATATTAGTGGTATTTTCCTTTATAGGACGGTGATGGGGGATGAGGGTTACGGGACACATGCTTAACCCTGCTTATATATCCCATAACAGCCTGGATTGTATACTAACAGACCTGCCAACCTTGGGAAAATATTTTGAGTACCACAATAGTGTAACGCTTAGTTCACATGCTTTCGCACCACTTCGCTTTGCACACGGTCATTTCCCCACTCACCGCCATATCAAGTTATTCAACATATAAATCGGCTATGAAGAAAACAATACAATCATATATTCAAGAGAAGAATTCCTTCAATGAAAAGACAGAGATATTTACATTTTGCATCATTCATCATCTCTACTTGCAGTGGCACTTGCTCTTGACTGCTTTACCTCATAGCTTGCTGACTTGGCCTTTCTGAGCAGAGCATCACTGAAGCCTTCCATGTGACAGACAGTCCCCTTTGCAGCCATGCTCACCTTTCTTGTCACCAAGGCGCTTATCATGTCAGTGCTCAGGCTGGCTCTGTATTGGGTCTTGTTTTTGGTAACGAGACTGAAAACCCAAGCATGACTGCTGAAAGGTTGGAGAAGACCTCCTTTGCCTCCCCTCTTCAACAGGCCAATGTCTCGCCAGGGCTCATCAGTGCGCTTGCTGAGGATGCTTAAAGCTAGTGGTTTGATACATCCGGAACTCATCTTCCACTTGATCCACAGTGACCTCTTCAGGCGGAATAGAAGGGAAGCGGCTGATAAACAACCGGAGAGAACGGAATTCCACAGATTACCTGTTAGCTATGTCTGCCACAACAGCATGCATAAGCAGCTCATCCCCACATGGAAATTTGGAAACCATGTAGTCAGCTGCAAATGAAAAGAACTTCCTCACATTTCTGAAGAATGGCTTCAGCTCTAGGTTACCCTGGCTTGGGATAAAGGTTTGGGTGTCCTGGCCAATTGAGAGTTCCTCATCAGGAAGCTGATTTTCCCTTGTGCTGTACAGTGTTGGCTTTATACCTCTACCAATTTCATTCATCATAGTGATCACATGCTCAGGCTTACAGAATGAAAGCAATACCTTTTGCAGTTGCAGCTACAAAGTTGGAAGCAGGATCTGTATGCATGGCTCCTCTTATTGAAGTATTTGGTTACTGATGTCAAAAATAGGTATGGCTCTCTTCAGAAAGAGTGAATACACCTTTGACATGGGGTTGGTGAGGAATTGAAGTTTTGTCAGATCCTTTTTCTCTGCCTTGTTGGTTCTTTCGGGTTCTGTTTTTTCTTTTTCTTTTGCAGCTCTCTTTCCAATTTCATTTTGCTTGAAGAAGAATCTGCTTAAGTCAAACTCTGCAGCAAGGTGTGCAGGAGCTTTAACTTCTGGTGTACTGGTAAGTACACCCGAAGGCTTCTGGAAAGGACCAGATGGCTTCTGGAAAGGACCAGATGGAGGCATGGGCAGCTTGTAGGAACCTGAGGGTTATGTCTTCTTTTTCTTTCCTGCATCCACCTCATTTTCAAAAAAAACAGTAAGAGGATCCCACTGTTGCATTAGACCGTTCACACACTGCCCCAGAGACAGCCATCTTTTCGAGGCCAGCTTGAGGATCTTCCTCACATCTGCATCACACATGATCTGTATGTCACGTAGACTTGACTTTCTCTTGCTGCTTTTGTCCAGATAGTAATAAATGGTGAAAAGGAAGTCTTCAATGTTCACACTAAAGGTGCCTGGATGCCCTCTCTGCAGCTGTGTGTATCAGGTGGCAGGCACAACCAACTAGGTAGATGTGTGGATTTTGTGCCTTCAAAAAAGCTGCTACGCCTTTCACCCTACCCTTGCATAACTGCAGCATTGTCGGCTACAAAGCTGACACAATTTGACCATGGTATGCCTCTCTTCTTCAGTTCACCATCAAGCAATTCAAATATGCTCTCCCAGTAGACTCTCTTGATTCACAAATCTTGAGCAACATCACAACTACCCTCCCAAGACTGGCATCAAAAATCCTAACCACAATGGGGTCCAGTCTGCGAGACACA
>OOFE01013006.1:40476-56440 GCA_900323365.1 Monocentris japonica | reverse complement strand
TAGGCCTCTTCAGAGCACCAGTAGGCTCTAAAGTGAACCCATTGAACAAGGCATGACACAGAAAAGGTAATATACCAGTGAGAGACTCAATACAGAGACACTAGACCTTTTCTCTGCAGACATACCCCTGACATTTCTACCTGCAAAGAGACAGAGTACCCTAGCAACATGGCCTATCATATAGACATACTGTACAATACCAGTTTGGTTCCCTCTATCTTCGATTGATCCAACCTCTAGCCAATTCATGAAAGTTTTTCCATTTGCTGCTCTAAACACCCGGTGTCAGGTAGGTCTGTCCAGGGAAAAACCCTCTGGCGCACAGGAAGTGATGCGGTTGACGTTTCCAGTTTGTTTGGAATAAACAGAAGAAGAACTGGGTAGTTAGCATGAGCAGCGATAGCCACCATGGCTGAACAGACAATGAAAAGAGCGCCACCTACAGAAACTCAAACCTTGTCAGTAGATGAAGTTTGTTCAACAAGTTCAACAGTAAATCTGAGGAAAATGATCTTTGGGAACTGCAGAGCAAAAACGCCACAGCAAAGATCGCCTGTTGCCAAAGATGTCACCAAAATAAAGCAAAACAAGAATGTTGCAGATTAAAGGAACTACATGAATGGTTGTAACTAAATCTAGCGCAGTCAAATAGATTGTGACCATTTCCATTGTGAGGTTTCATTTGTCAAGCAAGGAATACAAATCATATGCTTGTGAGAGATGAAAACAAAAACTAGAGACGCTTGTTACTGCAGGAGAGACCCTCAATGCTCTATTACCAACTTTGGAAGCTTCAGTTATAGAAAATTATATGTTAGCTTGCTCTCCAATGTGCTCACAACAACAGAAAGTATGTTTTCTATTCCCTCTGTCTTTCACAAACAAGAAAATGTGGGAAATCAGATTTTAACAATTTGACGGTAACCATTATAGGACGCCATGCTTGTCTGCTGTGATGACAGGGGTCCAAAAAATATGTGGTTGACACATTGCTGCGAATTCAGTGATTTTTAGAGAGGATCCAACCTGAAATTCTATCAATTGGCAATAGAGTAGCAAAACAAACATTTATTGATACGAAAATGTTTTGTTTATTACTTTAAATAGACAAAACATGGGGTATTTCTTGAAAATGAAACAGTAAAAAGTAAAAATAAAAAGTTTTAAACGTTGGTGAGGTGATTATTATTAGACCTTCAACACTTAATAAAAGGTTTTTCAGAACAGTTACAATTATCACATCATTCTATAACCCCTGTGTAGCTTTCTTTCATCAAACTTCATTATTTCCCCTCTCTACCTTCTAAGTGCCTCTTCACTAGCCAAGTGGATTATCAGACCTTGTTTAATTAAGAATGGGACACATGGTTCTTCAGAATAAGAGCGGGGCGCACGGCCTGTCAAAATAAATGTGGGGAGCATGGCTCCTCGGGATAGCAATCCAAACTGATTCAGGGATGATGCTCTCACATGTATCTGGTCCACATGGAAGATATTTTAAGCATCAGGATGTTTATTATCTTCCACTCCGAACCTCCTAAATGTGCACTGTACACGTGAGGCACCTCTCTGACGTAGGGTTTCAGCTTCTTCACATCATGCTCTTTTTTTTGGTTGCAAAAATCAATTTCACATTTATACACTCACAAACAATCACACCCAGGGGCTGTGCAACAAAACCACAGTCCTCTTCTGTCGAGTAGTTCCACTGGAGTAAATGGGGTTAAGTGACTTGCTCAAGGGCAGGAGGGGAGGGGGCAAGTAGAGGATGGCGTTATTCAGTCAATTTACCCACCCAGATCCAGTCTGGGGATTTGAACTTGGAAATACTGCCTCTCATTTCGAGCCAGTGATTAAATAATTTGTGGATCAGGATGTGTGTCATACTGTTGGGAGGAACCATATTAGTTGATCTGCCAAAATACGATGGAGGAGTCCAGCAAATATTACATTAATCAGTTTGCTTTAAAGGGATAGTTCAGGTTTTTGAGAAGCCTGTCTGATCCGTGGTGAAATATGTGTGCTTTCAGTCCATCTACACAGAATTCAGACCATTGTTACTTTCATCTTGGAAGCATTCAACGCTAGCATTAGTTTTGTGGAGGTCAGTGGGGCTCTTATACACCGATCAGCCACAACATTAAAACCACTGGGATATATTGGGAAGCAAGTGAACAGTCAGTTCTTGAAGTTGATGTGTTGGAAGCAGGAAAAATAGGCAAGCGTAAGGATCTGAGCAACTTTGACAAGGGCCAAATTGTGATGGCTAGACGACTGGGTCAGAGCTGTTTTGGAGGCATGAGGGGAACCTACACAATATTAGGCTGGTAGTTGTAATGTTATGGCTGATCGGAGTATAATGATAATAAGCTAAAACACATTTAGTCTCATCTTACTCTTAACAAGAGCTCATTTGTGTCTAGGAGACATAAAAAGGATTTAGATGAGATCTCTTCTTGGATTTTGCTTTCCTATGGCCTTTGACATTAATTTCAGTAAGAAATGTTGTTCCCACATGTCGCCAAGGCAATGGTGCATGTAGCCTACAATTTTATGCACCATCAGTTAATATGTGACATCAATATGTGGAATTTTTGGCTTTTACATGGTTACTATCACTCGAGACTCACAGTTAACCTCTATCAGGATAACTACAACCCTGTAACTCTTTCTAATTGTGCAGCATGAAGGGCTGTTCTGAAAAATACAAGGACATCACTCAAGGTTGTTCCCACTAATGAAAGGTTCCTCTTGTTAGGAGGAAGAATGGCACCTCCCTACTGAACGTCTGAAACAAGGCTGAACAGTGACAGCCTGGAGTACACACACACACGCACACACACACACACACACGCACACACACACACACAGCCCATTAGCCTGTCTTCCCTACAGTGAGAGAAGGAGACTGGCAGGTATTGATTCAAAGCAGCGAGCCTAGGCTGATATACGCACTCGGAAAGAGAAGGAGAGAGAAAGAGCACACCTCTTTCTGCCACTTGTTTCTCTGTACCCTGTCATTTGTTTTCACTAGTCTCTCTCTCTGTGTGTCTCTCTCTCTTGAGACACACCCTGGACCATTTGCATCATTTCATTGAGCTTTATTGATGCAACAGTGGATCAGTGGATCAGTGGTTCAGTGTGCTGTGGATGAAATTATTTGATGGACTCAGAAGCTCTCAAAAACTCCTGAACCAAACAATGCTGTGGAAGTGTTGAGATAATCGTGAGTTAATGTGATATATAATGTGACCATAATCAAATCACATTTATTTTTATAGCCCTTAATCACCGTTACAGTCTCTAAGGGCTTCACAGTGCCCAACGTGAAACAATAAATGGTTAGTGCATGACACCCCCCAGCCTTGGACCCTCAACAGAGGACAAGGAAAAACTCGCAAAAAAAAACTTTTTGGGAAAAATTGGAAGAAACCTCGAGAGGGACTACTCAGAGAGAGATCCCCCTACTAGGACGGTTGGGCGTGCAATAGATGCCGAGTTTGGGCAAGCAGTGTATAAACAAAAGTTTATTATGGTGGGACATCCAGATCTGATGTGGGTCATCACAGCAAACGGCAGCTCAGTCAGTGTCATCACTAGGGGACTAGGACTAGGGGACCACGCAGGCGCCATAATGATGGTGGAGATACAACTCTTAAGTCCACCATGAAAGTACTAGAAGGCCTACAGTTATGTATAATTCTGTCCCCAGGGTGTGACGTTCTCACAGGCTTGTTCGGTGCTTTGATCTTGGATGGATAAAATAAGTAAGGGTCAGTTAATTGCACTGCAGCTGTAGCTGTCTAACTACTCATTCCTCTACCGCCACAGATTTCTGCCGATATTGTTCCTTTCTAACCCCATCTACCACTTTTTGCCACCCTTTCACTCCCCTGCATTATTCCTAATTGTCTTCTCTCTCCTCTCTCCACATCTTTCATCCGTTCCAATCATCTCCTGTTCCCTTCTCCTCTCTCTCTCCACCCTCCTCCTCTTTTTCAATCCCCCATCTTTCATTTGCACCATCTTTTCATTTTCTTCCACTGCACCATCGTTTTCTCTGCTGCCAATGCTCTCCAACCTACTTCTACTCTAATTCCCTTCCTCCTGTTTTTTCATCCATCCATCTTTCTCCCTCCTCCCTCGCTACCACCACTCAAAGACAAGGACAGGATTATATCTTGCAGCAACCTCGGCTGTCCTGAATGCCAAGCTCGCTTGACACTTGATCGTCTACCTCCACTTGGTAGCCATAACGTCACCATGGTAACCATGATGTTATCATAACAGCTGCTTTGCTGGCTAGTTTATTGTTGGAAATTCTTGTCTTTATTGTTGATGGATGAATAGAATAGCATATTGAGTAGTAATAGCATATGACTAGGATTTTCTGTTAATATGTCATGATCAAATTAATAAGCCCCTATCTGCTGCTTTCAGTTGGAATAGTTCATTATTTCCCCCATTTGGTGCTTTATACATATAACTCATCTACCAGAAACAATCTTTGGGGAATCAAGCCAGAGAAAATGGAACTACTGTTTGTAAAAAGCAAACATCATGCTCTTAGGCAAGCATTAGAAAGCATCATCATAACCAATTTTACAGGGATATACTAATGTGATGTACGAATGTAACATATTTTAGGGACACACTAATGTAACATCTTAACAGGATATATTAGATACTAATAAACTAAGGCGCTTTGGTGAGAAGCACATACACAACTAAATCCTTTCTGAATAACTTTCAATTAAAAGCGGGTGTCTTTCATTCTGAAAGATCATAATAAGCTCTTCTATCAGTCTCTGAAATACCATAAATCCAGCCAACTACCGACGCATCCCTTTCTGTCGCTCACTTCTCCACTCCCCATCTCTGATTGCTACAGATTATCACAACAGGAAGAATGTATGAGCTATTACAAAGACATCTTGCGATCCCACATTTACAGGCACTGTATAAGCTTTCTAAATGAAACCTTACACAGGCATACTTACACACATTACACTACTATTTGCCCAAAGCAAAACAAGCAAGGACATGGCTGTATCCAATTGTATTATAACCATGGCACCTCTCACCTCTGGGCATGCTATCTGCCCAGAGGTGAGAAAACCAGAGATATACCTGACAAAGTGTTTTTTAGGTTTTTTTTTTTTTTTTTAATGGATGGGGACACTTCATGGGGTAATGAAGCATTTTCAGATAGATCCAACATTGATGACATTGATCCAACAGTCCCAGAGTATATTATAAGGTATATAATATATACCTTGGACAATCTCAATCAATAGAAATTAGAAATCCAGCATCATGTTTCTAGAGGCTCTGTCATTCTGTCATTCTATCTCTGCTTACATGCCATGAGTCTACCATAGACAGCAGGAATTGACTTGTCTTTCCAGCAGCAAGCTGGGGATCCAGCTCTAATTCTGCTGCTCTGCTCGGTTCTCTTCTGCTGTGTTGGACGTAGATGGACACAGATTGCAGAGCTGAAATAGGTTTAACCTGCAAGGTCAGTGTGTGTGTGTGTGTTTGTTTGTGTGTGTGCACCTCTTTGCTTGCACCTCTTTGCTTGCACCTCTTAAAACCAAAGGGGAAAATATGCAAGTTGGCATCTTTTTCTCTTACCCGATCCAAAGTAATGTTCTGGCACACTGTTTCATTGTTGTTGTTTTGTTCTCCATCCATAATACAGGTGCAGAGTTTCTCCCTCTTTTGCTGTGACTCTCTCTCACATACCCTAATAGGTCTGTCTCATGGGGCAGCTGGGTACAAGTAATTATTCATCTGCAGTGGTCTCAGTGATGTCCATAGCAATGTGTGTGTGTGTGTGTGTGTGTGTGTGTATGTCAGAGAAAGAGCATGAGAGCAGATGTGTTAACTAAGATGGCTTGGTGACAGCTAAGGTGAGTGGTGGGTGGAGAAGACCTAGGTGACATTGATAGATGTATAAATATTGATCTAGTGATAGTCATCATTACCTACAATACACAAGCTGCACAACATTGCTACAGAACCAGGGGTGCAATGGACAACCACTCAGTAAGACAAACCAGTCAGTCAGTCAGTCAGTCAGTGCTTTTAAAAGAGCTAAGGCAAATCTCTAGTCAGGTAGTTGTGAAATTGATACATAAGTCCTGACTGTGATGATGCCACACAGGAACTATACATACCCAGGTAAAAAATAAGTATGCTGAAATGTATTTGAAGTGTACTTGAACAGCACATTGGAAGAACACTTGTACTATTTTCCTTTAAGTGCACTCAAAGTGAAATACATTATGCATTAAATAGGATTAAAGCATACTTAAATTCAATTCAATTTTAAATTAATTTTACTTCATTTATTTTATTGCTATCGCTGGGAACTGTGTCAGCAGTAACGCTGACAGAAAAAAAATAGCGAGCGACGTACTGACGTTGATGTGACTGACGTGCCAACATTAATGTTCTTTCTGCGTTTTTAATGAAACAATCTGAATTGTAATGACATTTATTAGTTTTCGTGAATGGGATTTGTCCATTTATGTTTTTTTTTTGCATTAATTTGAACATTTAAAAAAAAAAAAACAGGTTTAAAGGATCTCACATGGCATACTTGACCTCGCCTGATGGCACACCAGTGTGCTGTTTTCAATCACATTTTCCCAGTGTTTTTCAACCACACAAATCTTTTGCGATTAGTTATCATATGAAGTATAATAATAAACTTAGAGTTGGCTCAGTTTTTCATTGACATGGCCAACGCTGCGTCTTTACCGTACACCAGTAGACGCACTACAAAATTTAAAATGCAGCTCACTTGACTGGAGTTATAGAATGATGCTAAACACTGAGCTACATACATTATATTGTATATTATATACTGTATATACTATATATACTGTATTATCTATGATCATACGTAAACGGTTTTCCATTTCTAGGTTGGCAATGAGCATTTTTCGTTTGGTGATATTAGAAACGGAAAACAGGACAAAGCCTGTTTCTTGTTTTTTGAGTCTGGTCGGTATACAGGATCCTTACTGTCAGCAATAGGTTTTCACTCAACCTCTGCAGGGCATTATGAACACAATTTTTGTAACACAACAATAATAGCACATTAAATTAACCATAGCTAGCATCCCTTGAGTTATTTCGGACACACGAACAAGAGAATTATCAATGAGAACATGAAAAGAATGTGAATTGTAGCCTCTGATGAAAAAACGCCTTTGCCCTGCAAATGCAGTGAACAACAAAATGCCTTAATATGAGCTGTCACACAACAGGCTGTATCGCTGTCATTTCAGGTGACAGACATGGTCTAGACACGCAGCATGGGGTAAAAATGGTTTGATTGTGTCTGTGTGTATGTGAGACAGAGAGTTAGAAATGAGAGAAAGCAAGAAAATTTGTGTGCAACATGAGATAAAATATAATGTAAATATATTTAAGTGAGTGCATGCACATGTGCTTGTCTCTGTTAGTCTGTCCATATTCCTGTGCGCTGAATTGAGATCAGAACGTCAATGATAATCCCCTTCAAAGAAAAACTGGGGAGACAGCAACATCCTTGTTCATTTGTTCAGTCAGCAGCCCTGGTGACAGTAAAGCCCTAGCAACCTAATTAACGATGAAAGCTGTCGGTCGTTTAATCTCCAAGGCCTCACAAAACAGCCATCATGTTCCAACAGAGATTTAGAGGGAGCCAGAGGTGAGAGCCAACACCAAACTGTGAAAAGTATATGTGAGAGAAAGATACAGTCACTCTGTCTGTTCCTCTTCTTGGACACTAAGTGTATCCATGTGTATGTCAGTCATAACATGTAATATGTGCTGCATGTGTGTGTGTGTGTGTGGGTGTGTGCGCATGTTTGTGTGAGTTTTGTCTTTGTGAGCATTTGTGTTTTTCCCACTTCAAGACAGACGAAACTGTGAGACGTTGAACAAAAGAGTGACTAAATTTAGAGATTCATCTCATCACCTGCAGTCCTGTCTCAGCTCCCTAGAGGCCACGATGCGACGTCGCACCACTGCAGAGGAATAGCTTGGGTAGAAGCATGCAGCTTTAAACAGAAAACTCCAGTCTCACCAACCGCATTAAAAAGTCTGATATTCTCCACCTGTGTGTAAGAAATAAGAATCTGATGTAAAGTATCGTCATGGCCCAGTTTCTCCATTACCTGAACATATAAAAGCAACAAGATAATCTCATTAAAGACAAGTCTCTTTTTAAACCAAACGAAAACAAGTAATTTGCTGCAGCACTTGGCCTTATCTCAGTCAGTCTCAGTCAATCTGTTGTGGTCCACACACACATACACACACACACACACGAAACATCCCAACATCCTATCCACATCAAAACCTCTGATCATTTTCCTTACACTTCATGTTTAAATGGATACTGGTGGCACAGAAACCAACTCAGATAGTCTGAAGGAGTCACTTCAGACTAAATGGAAGTCAACACAATTTGGATGACTAACTCCATGGAGAACTTTTTAAAGGCCAGAAGCTGGTGGAGTGCCTCGTGATCCAGCTCTACTTTTAGAGAGGAGATGATCAATTCACACAGCCTGAAGATATTAACACTGTGAGTCACATGGGGGGGTGTGGTTGAGGCATTAGCTGGATGCGGGAGAGAATCAGACTGGTAGGCTGGTTCTCCCTGCATCCAACACCAGCCAACTAAAGATAATTTGACAACTGCAGCCTGGAGCTGATTTAACTGGGTGTTTGTCTTGTCTTTGGGTGGGAACTAGAGTGGCAGCAGGCGCCGAGCTGAGAGATGGAGCTGAAAAGCTGAAGACCTAATCAATCATCATAGATTTATGTTGGTTTTCATGGTGGCCTGATCTATTGTGTTTGCAAATAAAACACCATGCTAGTCAGTAAACTGTCCTCACTGTATCCTGTCTCTGTCTGTCACAACCCCAGGTAGTAAGCTTGTACTAAGCATTGCCAAATCATGTTTGGCGGTTCCAGACATGAAACTCCTCTGTGGGCGACTGCATTATGACCAATCCAATTAGCCTCTGCAAGAACCAGGAGGGGAGAAAGCTAATGGTTTGGTGCTCTATGACAGATGAGCGTTGTGTCCACAAAAAAATGTGTCCACCGTGGCACCCACCTTTCCCCTCTTTTTACAGAAATAACTCATTTTCAAATGTAATATAACCCTTTTTGAGCTATAATGTTTTATGTTCTTCTCCGGGGCTGCAGGGTATTTTGTTTTGAAAACACAGCATCTCTCTTGTTACACCATCAGCTTGGGGGCAGCTTTGTCAAAAAAATAGGCAGTGAAAGGAAGCCAAATACCATAATGGCTTGCTGTAAATACAATATTTGCCTTTGAAATATCCTCTCTGAGTTCACTGATTGAGTCTCACATCTAGGGTTTGTTGAGGGTATGAAAAAAGAACTAGGTATACTTTAAGTCAGGGGAAATCAATTTAATAAAGATGGTTTTGTACATCCTTTTTGGCAAAATCCTTTTTTCAGGTCAAGTCACACATTCTGAGTGACTTGACCAAACAAGCTTCATGACCAAAATAGGCAGCAATACAAAACTATGTTCTACTGATTCCTATTGTTCCTCATTTCCTCACTGATAGTATATGCAATTAGAAACCTTTCAGCTACAAGTCAAACAGAACAGGGTATTTACCTGTGCCTGTGTGTTAACCCTGTATTTCAAGGCATTTCAGTCATCTGAAAGTTCATTCTTTCAAGGTATGGACTGATGAGGTTCTACTGTATGTATCAGAATATCCAGAGGAATCCAGAGGAGTGCAATTCTACACAAACCTATGTTTTTGCTACAGAAGCATTAGATTGACTCCTGCATATGGGCCATTCACAGCACTGCACCTATACACTGAGTATTTAGAAAGCCAAGAGTCTACCATTGAGAAAGCCTCCCTGCCCAATAGCCACCATCTCGTAGGCACAGGCAGTAATGAACTTCACAGTATAAAAGAATAATACAAGCTAGTTACTAGTTACCTTGGGCACATACAGTATATTTGTGTTTTCAGTCTCCAAACAGGAGCTTCTTCAAGTGATATGAGGAAATATATGGGAATGTTACTGGTATGTTAACGTTAATGGTGCATTTTACAGCTCGTTCTGTTCTCAAATTCTGCTCTCTGATGAGAGCTGAGAAATATTGTAACCTAATTCCATCGCAACTTGTTGTATCCACATACCTCAGCTGATTTAATCCCAATACAATCACATTCAAATCCCTCCCTCCTGGTATCAAAATCCCCCCATACACCATCTCTCTACAACACTCTCTCATAATCATTGAAACAGGTTTCAACTCAATTTATGTGTGTATCGAACTATATCAAAACACCAGAGGACCTAAGTTTGTAAATCATCATCAAGACTGTCAAAGGTAAGACAGAATCCCAGGTGCTAACCACAAATCAACATTCCTCATCTCCCAAGTGTCTGAGGAACACATAAAAGATCGCTCACAAAGTTCCAAGGCATCCAGACATTTTAATTTTTAATTTAATTGAATATTGACTCAAATCTCTCTTGCTCCAGACCTGTCTCCCCTCCATGGGCTTTTACTCACTGTTCATCTTCACACCACCAACTCAAGACATGAGTTATGAAGTATGAGAGAGGAGCGAGATTGGGAGGGAGAGAAGAAAAAACAGTGAGAAGAAGAAAAGGCACACACACACAAGAGAGAGTGAGGCTGATGGAGTGCATAATGTCTGCACACACCACACACCCACCCAGACTGTGGATATGCCTGTCGGCCTGCCTGTGCAGGTATATGCATGTGACCATTCCTACTGGATGGACTTATAAGCAGTCAAGCAGAGAGACTTCAATAAATAGGCTGTCTCCTGACTCAGTATGTGGCAGTCTACTGCTGTACCATTTGACATTTGGCTCTTTTCTAAATCTTATTAGCACATGTGAAAAATCCTTGGCCCTTAATCATTCAAAGCCCTGGGGGTACAGAAACTTTCCCCATTAGTAGTGAGTTGGTGACAGATGGGTAAAAATGGTTTGTGGTTAAAAAAGAATGGTGTACTTCCTCTCTTTCCCTCTTTGCACACATACATGCACATCACCCCCTCTCTCTCTCTCTCTCTCTCCCCCCCCCTCACACACACACACACAAACTGTGAAGCGTTACATTGTGATCATAATTGCTTCGTCTCACCATGGCAGATTGGACATCATTGAAGATGCAGTATGAGGACACTGAATACAAAATACTGTCCATACTTCTCAGGGTAGAGGAGACCTTCTAGTATTTCCCCTGCATGTTACATTGTTATCATCAAAAACAGTCACTGGTTAATCCATCCTCCTCACCTACTGTATTTTGGTGGAAAGGAATAAAGCAAATTTTACTTGGTTTTGCACTCATGGAAGCTGTATCTTAGCATTGTATGAAGAGAAGAGATGAGATGAACAAAATTGCAGCACCCATGCTCTTTTTCATCATTCCATTAGAGAAGGATGTTGTTTTTGCGTTGCAATTCCTTAAAATAGTTAATTAATTTCATTTTATTTGATGTGTTCTGCACATGCACATTTATTTACTAATTGCAAGGCCTGTATAGAGCCTTTTAGGAGGTATGGATACAATGTATTCAAGAAAGGGACAAGACATCTGTGATAAATTTAGCTCAGAGGAACAGACCTTGCTGGATATACCATGCAAAGGTCCTGGTTCCTTTCACTGATTTGTTTTAAGTGTGTTAGCTTTAAATTAAAGGATCCATTGCCTTTGCATGGATATAGTATCATCAAGTACTTTCTTGTATCCATCTATGGAAAAACAGAGGTTTATTTGTAGGCTATCTATGTTATGTTTACTTTTTTGGCGATCGTGAGAGAAGCTGACATTTCAGTCATTTCTGCTAACATTATACCTAGCAAGTTGCAAAGCCAGTGTGTGTTGTAGCTATCCAGCTAATGTTAGTTAACTATTACAAAGGAGAGTCAACATGCTTTGTAATTTCTATTACAAGTAATAGAGTATTGAGTGTACATTTATCAAGTTTACTACCTCTGTCCCACTCACTTACTCTCTGGGATTAGCTGCTCTGACCTGAGTTCAGTTGTGTAATGCTGCTGTCTGCCTGATTTTCATTACCGCTCTCAGTCTAGCGCGTGTGCGCACGCGTCCGATCTGGTGGTGGCGTGTCTCTCTCTCTCTCTCTCTCTCTCTTTCTCCTTATGCTTTGCAATACTCTCTAAGTGCTTTGAAAATCACTATGGTTATTTGTTCATTCAAAATCATGAAGTATGCCTACGAGTGGAGTAGCCTTAGCCTCGTTAATGCAAAAATAAATAAATAATCACTTTTCCAAAAAGGGTGTAAAAACAACCCTGCTTGGGAGGTTTAAGTGCCTTGCTCAAGGGCATCAAAACGATACTTGTTGAGGGAGGAGAGGGTTAAGTTTGCCCTCCCAGATTGGCCCTGATGACTCAAACCAGTGTTGTTCTGGTCATAATAGCTTCAATTAAATAATCAATTATGAGGCTAATGGCTTTGGTTCTACTTACAGTTGAGTCATTTTGACCTTACACATTAACCATGAAGTGGGAACAAGTGACACCTTATTAAAGACAGGCATGAGACAAATAATTCAAGTTCCTATTATTCACTAACAATTTGAGAAAACAGTGGAAGCATTGGATAAAAGGGTGTTATAACCATTAACTCCACAAGAAATGAGTTGTGACAGAACTTCTGAACATCACAAGTGGAAAGTAACTATTTACCACTACTCTAGGGACTCTGAATACATGTTAACATTTGTGAGTATTATACAAAGCCTGTACTTTTACTTGCACTTACTTGTACTTATACATTTTTAGTATTGACTCCTACTTTACCTCGAGAAGGTTTTAATTTTATACATATAAGAATACTTACTTACTTTACCTCCCTCACATTGTTGAAATTCACTAAAAAGGAAACCTCTCCAAACCTTGGTCTGATGTATTATCAAGGAAAGAGGGCCATGCAAGGACCATGGTACAATTAGACATCTTTGGGTCTTAATGCACAAAATATTTGGTTCTTAATGCACAAAATGATGATTTTTAGTCAGCAATACCTATTCTGAGAACTTCTTCGTTCTTTCTTGAGCATTTTTCTAGAAAACTACTTTCTCTCTAACTCAAAATTTAGTAGTATTTAGAGTAAAAGTAGCAGTACTTAGCTTAGTACTTAGTAGCAGTGTAAATAACACGTTTTATTGCTCTTTGTGCCTCTGCTCAATCTTAAAGAGAATGAATGAGTATGATTTTCTCTAAATAGTGCTCAAGCCATGATCTTTCGCAAACAGTTTTCAAGTTAGAGTCACAGACCTTAGAAAGTAAAGGGATCAGAGAGTTCTGAGAGAATGAGAGTTACCTGAGAGAATGCCATTAAAATAGCAGACATTTTCTCCTCCTCAGAGTGAACCTGCTGGCATTCTGTTGCCATGCCAACTAGAGAAAAGACTCCAGGAGGACAGAAGATTTCGCTCCAGGCCACAAGAACAGCATTAGTTTGACTTTAGTGCCATCTTGTGGATGATATTCACATTACACTCACACTCACTGCTTCTGTTCAATTTGAAAGACACTCTGAAAGCAAAGACATACAATGACAGCCCTTTCACTAATTAAGTTTGGAGATAAATCTTTAAATCATAATAACAAAGTGGAATAAACCTTGGGAAAAAGTGAAATTACACATTCCTCCTCCAGTACACATGGTGAAGCAAGTGCTCTCAGAATTAACTCATACAGGTGAGGGTAGCCGTGTAACTTCAAAAACACTTACAACACTAAAGCACACTGATCACCTCATAGTTTTTATGATTTTCATTATTTGTTGTGCACCCAGGGGAAAAGACATTACATGAGATCAATACCCTAGAACAGCATGGAACAGGAAAGCTGGTGGTATTTTAGAGGTAACAGAAAGGCATAAAATGTATCATAAAAAAAAAAAATAATAATAAAATGTGTCATAAACGGAAAAAAGGAACATCCAAAAATGCTAATATGGCTTGGTATGGTTACTTAGTATAACTTAGAATTGGGATTTACCTACCAGTGGCATTATGGAGTTCAGAGTTAGATAAGGACTCAAGAACCTGTCAGAAAAAGGAGGACCAGGGGCATGTGTGTGTGTGTGTGTGTGTGTGTGTGTGTGTGTGTGTGTGTGACAGGTTAGGGTGCAAATGGTTCTTGACAATCTGGGCCTTGACAAAGGCCAGGGAACCTGTGGAGAGAGAGGAAACTGTGTGGCTTCATCCAATCATCAGCCAGAATACTCAGGGCAGAACTCAGCAGCAGGCCTCCATGTATCTAATCATGCCTTTATGACCCAGCACACACGTACACACACACACAAACACACACGGAATGTTTCCCCCGTTACCCTGGGAAACAGAATGTTTCACCTTTTGGAACTCTGAGATTCTTCACTTTGAATTAAAATTCTGGTCGACTCTCAAGAAAACTTCAGACCCGGGAGAGTGGTGAAATCTGACAGCATGGATAAAATACAAGCAAAAGCAGGAGAGAGGTAAATGAAATTCAGAAAACTTGCTCTTCTAATAGTGGCTTTGATACATTTGTAAGTTTTAAATAAGACTGAAAGTAATTGCAAGATAAATGTGCTTGAAAAATGGGTACAATAGCATAACAATCATTTATTTCATTTTATACCAATGGCTTGCAAAGATAGTATAGAAATGGCAGTATTTGAAATCCTGAATTGTTTTTAATTGCTTCTAAATAAAAAGCATGTTTCCTTTTGTATTAGAAATGATAGCATGAATTTAATTTTACTTAAACTGGACATCACAATGACCCTTGAACTTTAAGATTAAAAACACAAAAAGTCATGAATATAAAATTTCTATTTCCGAGCAAAATATTTTAAAATATTTTCAAAACATGGCCATTAGCACAAAAATGCAAAATAATAAAAAAAAGGATTGCTCAGTGTGAATTTTTAAGACCATATTCTCTTTCATTGTATTTATTTTCATTGCTCTTTATCAACAAAAAGCTATGAATTGGAAAAAAGTTCACAGAGAATTATAATAATTATTATTATTATATTATTATTGAAGGAACTATACCAGCAAAATCTTTTTTATATATATATCCAAACAAAGTGAATGCAAGGCAAAAGCTTACATTTCTTAAGTTTAAGTTTAGCCAATGACAACAAATTCTTACATAAGAAAAAACTAAATGGTGTGGCATTTATACAATTTAATCATTACTGACTGAAAGTAGCAAAAAATGTCCAATCAAATAATTAATATCAAGGGATAAATAAACATAATAAAGTAGGAATTTCACATTTTAAGTTGTTCTTTAAAGTTTTAACATTAATTGAGGTGTTTTGGAAAAGTCAACATTTTTTAAGTTACTGACTGAACTTGTTTCTGAAGCAGAAGTATCATGTCTCTAGCTGAAAATTCCAGAAATGCTTTGGATAATGTAAAATAAAGGGCTGACAATGATTAAACTAACCAGTACATTTCTGTAGAATTCACTTTCAGACGATTTGACTCAATCTGTGAAATTTGAGTCAAGCGGTCACCGACACAACTGATGTTGGTGTAATAAGAACCAATCCAAATGTAAAGCCGTGCATGCACGGGAAAGATGAGGTTCCTGATTCAGCCTGGACACCCCACTTGATGGATGCAGGCCTTGTTGTCATACGGTGTCCAATCATATTGTATCCTACAGACAACTCATCCTCCATACAATATCCCATTAGATTGTGATGCAGATTCGGGGCATAGTTGTATCCCTCATGTGATCCATGCTATTGCGTGTCTGCATGTACATTAAGGCAACTAAACCCAGGAGGGGGAGGGTCAGATTAAGCTGATCCCTGTATTTACTAATTCACTGACATTACACTGCCCCCCCCCCCCCCCCCCCCCCCCACACACCCCCCCCCCCACCC
>OOFE01013006.1:29450-39900 GCA_900323365.1 Monocentris japonica | reverse complement strand
GTCTCTATCTCCTTCTACCCCAGTTCTCTCCTATTCCTGTCTTCTCCTGCCTTTTTCGCTTTACATTGTTCTGCAATCTCCTAGCCTCTAAAAGCTGAACTCTCTCTCTTTCTCAACATTATCTAGATTATTGTATACCAACTCTGTATGTGGCTATTTCCTCAATAAAAGTGACCAGGAATGCAATGCAACTATAAACTTATCTTGCTCTCATATCAGCTAATGTCCTAGAGTCCCAAAACATAGTTAATATTTCAAAGGGATTAGGGAAGACAAAAGTTAAGCCTTTTTCATTTTCCCCTTCCAACTGCCTTTTTTGTTGTTTGCTTGGTTTTCGCTCAGTGGAGCAGCACTCTTCCTGAAACTTTGCCTGAGACATGAAGAGTCACTAACTTAGACTTACTTAGCCTCTTTTAATTGCTAACTTAAATCCTTCAAAGTCAAATTATTTCATAAAGACATAACTTACTGTGTATTCAAGCTGACCCCAACAAATTGACAGAGGAAATTCTAGTCCCATTTCACATATCATTTTTGAAGCACTTTTGAAGATTTTTCACACTTTCCTTAGTAAAAGTATTCTCTAAAAAGTTTTTTCAATGGCTGTTGATAAGTGTCAGTTACAAGTTGCCATTTACTTATAAAGCTTTTTTCTCTGGATTTTTCCTCCTTGTCTTTGGCTGACACCAAGTTTTTGTTATCTAATTCACTTATGTATTGGCTAGTCATCTTAATTTACATTTGGTTCTTTGCTTCTTTTGAGGTGAGATGTTTTTCATAAACCCCATGGCTTTTGTCCCACCTGGACACATATGTATTTATTTCTTCTTTCTGCGTTTTACCACAGTGTTTCTTCATTTCTTTGTTTTAGCAAAGTGTGCAATGTCACTGTGTAAATAAAGAAACTGCCTAAACCACTCTGACGAAAATACTGATATTAAGACACAGGCCATGTAAACATTTCAATCGTAATACCTTGATTTGGAACATAACCTGAGTGTCCACACAATGATTAAACATGTTCAGTGCTGTGATATTAGTTATTAAATGGAGGGTTATTGAACATGTTTACACCAGGTGTACATTATAAACCAAGACATGCATGCACAATAATCTGAGTAAACATTTCAAGAGTGTATGTTTTCATAAATTGTAACACTTGCCCAACATATCTTCAAGGATTTGAGTTGTTAGTGTTTTAGTGTGTTTAGTGTGTTGGATAACTTGCAGGAAAGTTAAATTGTAATAATTAATGTTCCATAGGACCAAAATCACTAATCACTGATCAGAGCGTGCTGTATGAAAATGTGGAAATTCATACATTACTCTTTTTTTTTTACAGCACACATAATCAGAGGGTGGGCAGTGATTTAATTATTTGGTGCATGAAAACATACACACTGTTATTTGCTTATACTAGGGTAGACCTTCATTTGATGAACATTTGATGGCAAGCCTCACCAAGATTCAATGATCATTAAGTTGCATTTTGATAAATTATGTGTGCATTCTTGTAGAAAGCTCAACAAACAAGACAAATAGAAAAAAGAACAAACTATAAATCGTATATCACAATCAAAATATAAAGCTTATAGGCAATCACACTTGTGTTGTATTTAGTTAAGTTGCTTTACATGTTATACATGTTTCTAGTAGTTTGTGGAGGGGTGAAGGTAATGAGAGTGTTTGAGTGACTATCTTTCATTGGTGACATGCCAAGCAAACCCATCACAGCCTGGATAGTAAAGGGGAAGTTTATGACTACTTATTACAATATACAGAGTGAGAAACGGGAGAAAAAAAGTTCATTCATTCAATAATGATGGTTGCTTATGGGCAGCATCAATGCACTGGAGCCTATAAGAAACACAAAATAATGATTTTTTTTTTTCTTAAAAATTACTTTTTATTCCCAGAAATTACCCTCATCATAGTGTCTGATGAAATATATGAACCAACCATGTAGGCGAGCTCTAATGTTGCATGTGAACATTTGATTCAAAAAGTGCCAATCTGGGTCCTCTAGTCTAAGCAGCTGAACAACAAGGTAAGGTCTCCCCTACAATTCCAATCACAACCTTGGGTGGTAACATTATAATCCAAATGCACACAGACTCAACTAATCCAAGCAGCAAATTGATTGCTAAAATGAGTTTGGAACTAGGCTATTCCCCTCGTGAAGTTTTTCGTGACTTTGAGGGAGCTGGTGTCTTTATTCTTCCAAGTCAATCTGCAGATATAAAGTGACTTTATGAAGTTTTAAAAAGCTGTGACGTCTCCAAGATAAAATAACTAGCGTCATTATAACTGGATGGTGGTGGGCTGTGACACCATAGCCTGCCCGTCCTAATTAGCTGCGCGCAAGCACAATTGATTTAACCTCGAGGGCGCAGTGCGGCGACGGAGCCCGCTCGAGCCGTCTTCCCACTCAGTGCGCTTCTCGCGCCCTCTTCTTCTCTCTCACGCGATCGTTTCATGTTATAGGCGTTCATCTGAGCATAAGATGACTGAAGACAGAGAGTGTCTATTGGTTTGAGCGCCCCAAGAAAAAACACCAGTTAGCCTAATTGTTTGAGCATACAAACTGAAATTATGGCGAGCAGCTCAAGGGCGCGGGGTTGAATAAACAGGCTTGAAAACAAACTCAATGACTGAGGGCAAAGCTCACAGAATTGGACGGATTTGAATTTCACTATGGCGCAAATCAAATTTGTAATTTGTGGTCAGCCTAATAGGGTTCTAATCGGATTTTAAATGAGTGACTATTGGCTAACATAAGGCCACTAACGTTTGAATGGGGAAACTATGTAACGCCAATCTGTTCTTTTTCACTTGTGGATGAACGTAAAACCGCAACATCTATTGTTAAGTTGTGGTGCTTTAAAATGAAGGTAAAGTAAGACAGCATAGGCTATACATCTACCGCAACTATGTTGCATTCATTGGCTCAGTTATTTTAACCAACAGGCCTACTACATCAACTGTCACCAATGTTGGAACGGTGCCAAATACATTGTGCTTATACATAGTTTACAATTCTCTATTCCAGTACCATTTACCATGCGACTAAATTCCTGATTTCAAAGCCCAATCCAAATACGGCATTAAAAGCAGGTCTTGGATCTTGCGCACATTGATCTATTTGCCATAAGCCTATTAATGTATCGAGCAGGTCAGCAAGTCCCTCAGCCACGTGTTTTCAACTATGGCAAGAAATTATAGAGAAATATTATACGTTGCTTAGAGGGTATTAGCATTTAATTCCTCCCTACAAAAGCAGATCCTAAGATTTGACTGAGAGAAACTAGGGCCGGAAGTAAAGTCAATTTCGTTTAGACACCGCTGCTCCACACAGTCCAAAATTGATTTCCGTAGCTTTACCGTCACATTTGTTCCTGCCCGGCAACATTATATTTTTATTCAGTATACTTTATTTTTGGAGCCTTCTGGTAGAAGCAGTACAGTTCCCTAACGAAAAATCACTAGGCCCATAATATTCCTATGTCCGTGGTAGTCAATAATAAGTATACGATCTTACTTTATTGCAATTTCTTCTCCTATGGTATCACTTTCATATAATATTTATATGATTACTTCTGTTTCGTAAGGAGTTGGGAGATTTTAAAGGACTTTGAAGCAAGCCAGGAGGCTTGGCTTTGAGCACAGGGCCGGGCGAGGGGAAAAGGTCCCCGCTTTTCAGCCCTTTTGTACTGGGCTGACGAGTCGGTCCTGACAGGGGTTAACGTACCGTAAAGAGGTTAAACAAACGGACATTCCCGTTAGAAAACCTCCAGACACATACGGCCTTCTACGTGAAGAAACTGGGAGTGGTGGTCATAGATTCCCGAATAGTAAAGTTATATGCAGGGATGAAGAGGACGGTAAACTCACCTAAATTCAGTTTATCCACCATATTTGGAGAATAAAGTTTAGGCCCTACCCACCTTTATAGAATAACCTAAATCTTTATGGTATGACATTCAGAGTATAGAGCACAGTAAGTAGTATCAAACTGTAAATTATGAGGATAAGGGCCATTACAGGAAAACCCCCATAAATAAATGCTTTTCTAAAAGCATTTGTTTGTATTGGTGTTTGCGATGCATACTGATGGTCACAAACTGGATGTCATAGTTTGCCAAGCTTTTTATTTGTTTTCCACGCTAGTTCTAATTACTTTTTCACGTAGGCTTTTTGAAAAGAAAAGCCTGAGTGAATGTAACAAACATGGATATGATTTTCAGAAACATTGCTTAATAGGCTGCGGCTATGGGGTAACATATGTTCAGTAAATGTTCATATCAACAAAGATTAACAGCAATAAATAAATTAATTCAATATGGGAGATTTCAGGCATGTCAATTTTTTATTAGATCCATTTGAGAATGGGCTTATTAGTAAATATTATCCTCGATATTTTGTTAGGTCTAATACACCAACTAGACAAACAAGAATTGCTATTCACTTTCTTTATGCCTAGTCTACAATCTATTTCAGTTTGGTATTCCAGACTGTATGAACTGCTATAGGCCTAGGGTTAAAACCCTTGAACTTGAACATTTGACTTCAAAAGTCTGACCCCTGAAGTCAAGGATTTTAAAATGACATTATCCATGCAGGGCTGATAGATATGTGTATTCTAAAGGAATTTGGCTAAGGCATATGAAAGCAAGGGTCTTCTTCAAATTGGTAGCCCACTGACACAAATACATCAGGCAGAAAGATGAGGAAACTAGGTTACAGCAGGCTCTGAATGCATACTTAACAATGAAAGACATACATATGCACTTCATGGACGGGAGAAACAGATATGGAAGGAAAACAACATTGTTAGCAAGCATTTCTCAAAAGGACAGCAGCAGGCCTATGTTCTTTATTTAAGTTGTATTGCTACCCTCTATTGGCTTCTATTCCAAATGCATGTTCAGATGAGATGGCAAATGCAACAGCCTTACTAAAGCTTGCTCTGTTAAGCAGGGAAATAATTTGTCCTAAGGTGTAACACTCTTGTTTTTGCTTTTGCGCCAACATAATTTAAAACTCTTGGCTTGTTTTGAACACATCCCAGTGCAGTAAGACTACCCACAGTACATTTTGTAAAAACCTTACAAAGTTCTTTTGAGTTCTGATTCTAAAATCCCTTTCAAGCACTCAGCATTGTGAGGCTCAAGCTGATATGGAGCTAAAAAGACCTTGCTAAGATCTGGCATTTGTAGGCTATGCTGTTGACTTGCACTGAGGGGAAAGAGCACAACAGAGATTATGGGCAATTAAAGCCCACTTTATGCTAGTCTGCTGGCGTCACAAAGTCTGGCCAAGAATGCTCACCTCGGCTAATATTATCAATGGGAACAAACTCTGCAGCATCAACTTATTATGTACAGTGAATTATTAATGCCAAAGCTAGCACACTTCAGCTAAGCTGGCTTGCCAGTTAAGAGGAGTAAGGATGCATTGGGATATACAGTAGTTGTTAGAATGGTGCCCGAGTGAAGAGATGGACGTAAAATACTGTAGAGAACCTTGAGATCGATAGAACACTTTTGGGAAGAAAAGTACTTAATATGGCTGTTCAAAAGGCAACAAGCCACACACCACACAACTATTTGTGGGTTTACAGGGAGACAGAGAACACATTTTGCAATTTATTACGGATCACTTAGTTGAACAGTAATGACACAATCACCTTTGTACCAGGTCTACTGCCAGCAAGAAGCTAGCTTGCTTGCAGAATATTAGCTGGGGGCGATGCTATAGTTTATGAAATTACTGCAAGAATGTGCAGAATGTGCATTGTGCTGACTAAACAGCACAATGCAGAGTCATGGTACAAGGTGGATTTTGCCACTATTATCCATCTTGAGATTTTAAACAAATTGAGCTAACTATTGGAAAAGTAGAAAGCACACGAAAAGTGCCAACCTCTGCCAGTGCTTAAGAATTCTCCAACTTACTGTTACAGCCAAAGACATTAGTCCTATCACTTAAATTTAAAGTCAAATTGATTACTAGACCCTATAGACATACCCTTAGGAGTTGGAGTCAAGTCTCTGTTTCTAAAAAACAAAAATCATGTCATGGTGGAAATCAGAGATAACCAAAATCTAATCAATTGTTCCTTGGCCCAAGGCCTATCTGTCCACCAAATTTCATGGAAATCCATTCATACATTTTTGAGATATCCTGCTGGCAGACAGACAAACAGACGAACAAACAGGGGTGAAAACATAACCTCCTTGGTGGAGGTAATTATGTGTGATGTTGCTAATTAAGGTGCATTACAGGCCCCTGACCATCAGAGGGCCCTCGACAAGCCCAGGGCCAGATGAGAGTCTGTTGATAGTTAGTAGTTATCTGATCTCCATGTCACTATCAAAAGCCGCAGCAGTTCAGTTGTCAGCTTTAATGATATTAGTAATACTAATTTCTTAATAATATAGTTACCTACCATTTGTTTTAGCCACAAATCCTTCACTCTCAGAAATGAACAGACCAAAAGATAAGTTAAGTGTGCGTGGATATATGCTTGTGTATGTGTGTGTGTGTGTGTGTAAATGTATGTGCATCCACGCAAGTGTGTGAGTATGTGGATGCTTGCATACGTTCATTTGTGAGAGTATGCATAGCCTCAAATAAAAGTCAGCTGAGGCCACTATACTTCCCTGAGTCACTGTGAATACCTCTTAACATAAAGACAGTTGTGAAATGCCCCACAGGAGATTCATGCCTCCCTGTCTCTGCCCGCCTGTCTCACTGCCTCTGACATTATGATCTAGGTCAAACTGTCTCCACTTTCATTGAATATAAACCCCTACTGAGAATGGTATATTCCAGAGCCATTAAAAGTACACACATAAGAGTAATGGCTATTATGGAATGATGATTAGATCATCAGGAAACCATAGAGGGAACATGGTTGCTTAACCGGTCGATTAATTATTATTTGGGGTAAACATGCATTGAATAAAGTGAGTCATATATACATAGAAATGTACTTTAAATGCAAATCCACAATGTTTTGGAGGAAAATATAGCCTTTTAGCATTTTTGTCTCATTGTTGTTACTTTCTGATTCAAGATCATCTGCATCTCTTTTCGGCCTGATTCATCCTTTATTCAGAGTAGAAAAGAATGGAATTAAGGATGCTTGCAGACAAGAGAAATGGAAAGCGTTTTATACAGGACTTGTTTATGATTCCCTAGGCATATCTGTTATGCACAGTAAATGTCTTTTCCAAAATACCTGCAATTCACTCTCACTGTCATCTCATAGAGGACTTCAGGTTTTTTCTTGCAGGCTAATAACACATACTGTGAGATTCTGTTTCTCTGCTTATATGCCTGGCGGCACTGAGGACTGTAAAACACAAACAAAAGCCAAATATTGAAACGTGCTCAATTTGATGCAGTTGTCTACTTGAATACATATTGATGATATAATTTTGCAAATGCTAAAATTGTATTTCAATTCTAAGCTGATGTCAGGGCTGTGGTGGCATGGAGGGAGCCCTGGCTGTGGAGCTGGGTTGTAGGCTGGCAGGCCATATAAAGTAAAGGGCACGTCAGGCTGGATAAGGATCAGAAGAGGAGAGAGAGTAGAGAAGAAGGAGAGAGAAAGTGAAAGAGGGGCCTCTGGGTCTGTGCTGTCTGGCCCCAGAGCAGGGAGTGCTGGCCAGGGTGCCACATCGTTAAGACTGCCCGGTGTACACAGAGAAACCTGATCTAATGCAGTGTTTCAACTAACACACAATATGCTTACACACACACACACAAACAATCAAAGAGCTACAGAGAACACTTGAACATACATGCTCTCAAGGTTTGTATTTACAGAGGTGTTTAGGATGATGAAATTGGGGAAAGAGGTAGAGAAATGTGATGATGGTGATGATGATGAGCTGTTTGTTGAACAAATAGACATAGACAATAGAATGAAGGGTATTGGCATTAGCCAAGACAGTATCAGAATTTGGCTTTATATCACAACACCAACTGCAGTATGCTGACGAACGCTAACCAAACCAAAATCACTTGAGTTGAGTTGAGATTGAGCTTGGTGCTGAAATACAGTGGGAAAATATTCTGTATGGCTTATGATGCTTACATAGAATTGAACATTGTCTAAAATGACAAGCTAATGAAATGTTTCATTTTTACAGCTAAAATATGCAATACATGACCCATGAGTTTCAAACTATACTGTAAAGAATATTATATTCTCAGAAAAAGAACACGTTCGATATTGTGATGATAGATGTGCCTGTGGCTCGCTGCTACTGATGTACGTTGTGATGACTGTAATAAATTAGTGAACTAATTTATCATCATGTACAGCCTAAAACAGATTTAGCCCTATGGCTACTGCATCGCAAGTCTACATGACGGCTTTCAAGATATTTAAACGATAGAACCAATGGTTGCCTGACTCCTAACGAAAAATCACTATAATAGTCCTATAATAGTCCTATAGGGAGTTATAGCATGTGAGTGGTACTCAACAATGTGTTTATGGGGCGTTTATCAACTATTATATTCCTATAGGATATTATATATAGTTTATGGACTTGCTGTGATATTTCTATTTTATCCTTCTGCGAGTTATTATAGGATTACTATAGGGCTAGTTCTTCTTTGTAAGGGAGATGAATAACATTCCAGGCCTTTTATTTTCTGTTTATCTTCTCCAGTTAAATGAACGTTCAAGATTAAATTGAAATTAAAAAGAAGTTTCTTGGTGCTCACCCTTTTCACAAATTTCAGACAGAAAACATGAGCTGTTTTAGTTACTAGAATTTCATATTGCAAAACAACATGCGTGAAGCTTCCCGCAGCCAACATCAGCTGGTGATATTTATTTTGTTTTGTGCTTGAGGGAGAATGGTGGGCCTTTTAAAGGAAAAAAAAACAAACCTGCACACATCAGCCAACGCGATATTATGTCGTATATTGACCGGGATATTACAAGACAGGTGTACGACCTCTTCAACACATGGGTCATGTTACTGCTGGTTGTCGGTATTGAGTGTTAGGTTGAAGAGCAACATTACTCTGATCCTCTGTCAAAGGGTAAGTCTAGCCTTGGGGAGAGAGAGAGAGAGAGAGAGAGAGACAGTGAGAGAGAGAGAGAGAGAGAGAGAGAGAGAGAAGGGGAACCGCAATGCTAAAGGTCATTGCCGCTGACTCCATTGAGGGAAATAAAAGCTCAAATGTCTTGCCATTTCAACGAAAAGGGTAAAGACGCCCGTCAGCGCTCATTTGAACGTTTTTGGATGATCGAATAGTGATAGGCTTATCTTAATCTGCACAATGAGGGCTAAATTCACGGGTAAGATATTAACCTTAATCAGTGAACTTTTTAGTGTTTGTGCAGCATAGACCTACAGGTTCAGGCCATTTCTCGTTTCTATATAAGACATAACCATTGCGCTAGTAGAGGTTAATCTGCATAGAAATAAGCATAAAAATGGATTCATTCTTTGCGGATCAATTCAAAATTGTGAAGTTGAGGAGGCAGTGCATGACAACAGAGAATATTTAAGACCATGGCCTATATGGCAATACTATTTTAGGATAAGCTAGGTCTGAAAACATATGGCTGTAAAGCAGTCCATTACAACAACAAATTAATAATTTTAACGATCAAATCTAATAAATGTTTAGATATGAGGGCGAAACTCGAGGTATGTGCTTAATTACTGTCTGGGATCAGGGTTAAACCACTTCATGAATATGGGAAGGAAGACAGCAGGACAGCTATAGACAAACAACCGATAATAGTAACAGCACATAAGTAGGCCTAGATCCATCAGAGAAGGTTTGGATAACCTTTGACCTCAGCTCCATGATGACAATGTTTCATGTGCCACTTTGCATGGTTCAGTAAATACGTCCATTCCTCACTAATAAGTCTATGGTCGAAAATATCAGGTCAATATGAGCCAGCAATCAAAACCAAAAAACAGAGAAATAATGAAAACACAAAATCATCCTAATTTTCATGTGCATAACACAATACAGTGTATGCACATGAACACACACAGATACGCACTAGCCTAAAAAAAATCACAGGCTCCATACTGTATGTTCCCCGCCAGCCAGAGAGTGGAGGGTGTAAGAGTGGACTACAGGGCTCGACCCCAGGAATGGATGCTGCCCTGGCTGATCTTTATTTTGATCTGCACCCTAATTGACCCAAATAAAGACTGCTGTACCACGAACAGAGGTTTTCTTCTACTTGCATGGCCCCGAGGGCACGAGCCCAGCCACCCACACACACACACACACACACACACACGCACACACGCACGCACGCACACACACAAACAGCAGCAGCGGCTGAAGCAGAAAGACAGTATTTCTCGTTTCTTTGGACAACCCCATTTGCTGTTGTGCTCGTCCAATCGCTGGATGCTCTCGGCTCGTTAAGGGTTTGACTTGACGTCCCCCTGCA
>OOFE01013006.1:16201-29354 GCA_900323365.1 Monocentris japonica | reverse complement strand
GTAGAGGAAAGGGAACTACGTTTGAAATGATTATTTGGATCTTTGGCCACCGGGACGCACATTCAGGAAAGGAGGCGCTCGGTTTTGCTTAACTCGCAGCACAGTGGAAGAAAGAGACGGAGCCCGGACGAGGCTGCTTGGGCTGGGTTGTTTCCTCTTATCGTAAAACATGCAGAAGAAGCTCACAGACAATCAGACTCCCACTTCATCGAGGGCTTCGTCGTTTTTCATCGAGAATCTACTGGGCAAGAGGCGGAATGGGCAGGGGTCAGAGGCGGAGAAGAGTCGGGGGGATGCCGTTACGGAGACAGCATCCTCCAGAAGGGTCCTGGAAGGACGCCACGCCGAGATTAGCACTCGGGTGCCCAGTGACTACAGCTCCACAGACCGGTCTCCACACAGAGACTCGTCGATGCAGTGGTACCGTGGAGGGGCTGCCCTGAACTTCAGAGCTTTGGAAACACCAACCAGTGAGTACCTACGTTTATTATTGCAGCTAGCACGGTGTATTTTTGTTGATCCAATGCGCAAAGACTTTGGATGCAAATGGCTTATGGGCATCGAAGCCTGCATGCATAGTCAATCAAGCAAGACGTATAAACTGTTTCATGTTGCAGCTACTGCTATTATTATTGTCAGGGGGGTAGTGGTAGACTTTATAGTCAGCTCACCCGCCTTTTTATTTGCGGAATAGAGTTTACCCACCTTTTTAGGCTGAATCGTTCATGTGAAATTCCTTGTATACATCATAGTATGTATCAAACTGATGCACGTTATACGGTGATAGTCTTTTAAGGGAAAACATAAATGAATGCTTTTCTGAAAATATAATTTTTGTCCATATTGTGTATTCACCGACTGTAGGCCATAGTTTATCCACTTTTTATTTACCACTACATCACTGTTTGTTTGGTGAGATTACCCCCACTATCGCATCGCTGATTTACCAGGGAATTTTATCCAGGTAGACTTGGCCTCTTGAGCGGGTCAAAGCTACGGAAGTAATTTTGGAGGCTGGCACGTTGCCTGTGGCTTCTTGCTTCATTAGATAAAACCAATAAAATCAGCGCGAGTGTGTGCAGTGCAGACTGCTGCCGTTGTGGCTTTTCTTCCCTCCCTCTGCCTCCATCTGCCCCTCCGTTATCACCGTTATTCCAAACTCGTTAAAAGACTGAGGAGTTCACTTGGTTTGTCCGGTTTGTTATCCATGTGAAGGTTCGGTAATTCTATAGGGGCCCGTGGGCTTAGACGCTGCATCGATCTGTAGAACATATTTTAAACGACGTGTTTTTCATGCTTGGCCACTACAAGCGCTCATTTCACCCTCAACTGTAAATAGGCAGCAAATTAAATTTCAGGGTTGTTTGTCATCCAGCGATCCTAGTGGCCATATCTGAAGGTTACGCACAGGGGCCAAACATCCCACCTATAGAAACAGAAACCCAGCAGTGCTTCACATCAAAACGAAACTTTAACGCACAGCTGATTTAAGCTTTAAGCGCCATCTGGGCACTGGCCACCATGCCCTTGGGTATGTAGGCTACCTCGATTTTGAAATGCAACTCAAGGATGCTTACATGTCATGGCCAAGGTCTAAACCCCTACAATAAAGTTGTAATTACTGTCTGGATTATTTTAATAGGCTACGATCTTACTAAAAGTTATGAAGTTGTAATTACTTGTTAGATAATCTTCAATACGCGCTTTTTGTTTTATTCTCATAGGGATCATTGAAGTATCATGTAATCTAATCTAATCTAAACTAAGATAAACTGCACATCACGTAAACCTCCTGGGCACGAATGCCCTGCAAAATACAGACCTACATTAAAAAGTATTTTAATCTAACGTCGAGTCTTATTTTTCTTCAAGTAGCTGAGGTGAAAAAAGCTGCTAGGGAGATCTGGTAGAGGTAAATCCACTTGTTTCCAGTTCAAATCATCTTGCGTCAAACACTTTCTTGAATCAAGAGTCATTTTCTTGATATGAATGATGTGTCTTTTTCTACCTTGCTTCAAGATTGAATATGAAAGTAGTTGGCAGGTTGGACATTTTTTGCAGTGTGCCTTTCAGTCAAAGTCATGGTTCATGTAATGGTGTGATTGTTTTTCTATCCATTGAGGTCCACGTGACGATACCAGGAGTTCAGATGAGCGATTCTGCTTTATATCGACCAGCGACAGAGATTCCCCTGCCGTGTCCGAGTCAATAACGGAGGGCAGCGAAGAAACCGACCGGAAAACGGGCGACAACAGCCTGACGGACGACAACGAGGACGCGCAGAACGGCTTTGATGCACGGTCAGAGCACGATGCAACTTTGGACCCGAACTCCACCCGGAAGAAGAAAACCCGAACCGTGTTCAGTCGCAGTCAGGTGTTTCAGCTGGAGTCCACCTTCGATGTGAAGCGGTACCTCAGCAGCTCGGAGAGGGCAGGGCTGGCGACGTCCCTCCACCTGACGGAGACCCAGGTCAAAATATGGTTCCAGAACCGCAGAAATAAATGGAAGAGACAGCTGGCTGCGGACATTGAGGCTGCAAATATTTCCCACTCGACCCAGCGGATTGTCAGGGTTCCCATTCTCTATCATGAGGGCCCAACAGCACTGGGTTTCAACTTGAACGGGCACCAGGTTTCCCCACCCGTAATGGGCTTCTCCAACTCCATCAATTATCCTCTGTCCTCTTTCGCTCACTCCATGAGTATGTTGAGGTCACAAATGACCGGCTTGGTGTAAAAGACTGTTGAAGACTGATATCAAACTTTTTTGTTTTGTTTGTGCATATCATTCGTCTACCCTATTGATACCGAATCGTGCAATAACTTACAAGGCCGCAGAAACTATTGCTGATTGCATCCAAAGATAATACATGCATAGACAATAATTATAACTATTACACACAATAAATGATTAATCATCTTTACGTTTCCGTTTGTAAGTTTTAAGGGTCTATGCTCTTGCCACAGTGATACTGTTCGAGTAGGCTATGCCAAGGTCGAGGGTAGCGGCCGAAGCTATCAATGTATGTTTGAATACACACATATTTTTGCAAACTTTTATATTTAAAGCCACATTTTCCAACATTGTCACTTTTTCACATAATAGGTAAATAAAAAAATCAAGCACAAAAAGTATGCGCAGTCTTGTGTCTCACTGTAGCATGTGTTTGTACTGTTTATAACGGCAGACCAAGTCATTGACCTCAAATGTCTCTTCATGTCTGTCAGTCATATAGAAACGTGTGGGTTTACATGCACGTTTAGAATAACGTGTATAATAGCGAATGTCTGTCTGCAGAGTGAATCCATATGTTCTGTGACGCCACAATTACAGAACAAAGCAACAGTCAGAGCCTGTGCGTCTTCTGGGAAATGGCAAAGTTAACCTACAGGCCTACTGGACACCACAATTCTGCTCTGAGAACATCCACTGTTCTCAGAGAAGCCAAATAGACATCTGCAGAGCTGATACTCGTGATGTTCACCCCATGTGTTTAGGCCTAAAGACAACATTTAATAAGACATTTGTTGATTTATTGAGACCCTACGTGTAGGCTACATAACTTGCACGTGCCGAGTGCATTTAGTCAGCTGAAATTATATAAAATGCTTTATGGCATCGTCCACATTTAGATATAGCTACAATGTGACGGTGCCAAGCACAGAATAGACAACATTACATAACAAGCAAGGCAGTATCACCAGCATGGAGTCTTACTTTTCGTCCTAAATTATTTCCCAAACGCTCTGCATTAAACTTGTATGAATTACAAATATGTTTTAACAAACGTCATAAGTGTTTCCTCCATTTAAGCTCGATTTTGAGGAAGTAAAATTGGATAACGAATCTGGAATCCAGTAAAAGTCAACCACAGTAGAGCAAAATGCCAAATCGTCACTTCTAAAATCGTGTTTTTTTTCAGCTCTTCCCTAAATGGCACTTTATTCATGTAAAATTCACGTTATTCATGTAGCTGAATGTAGATAATAATAAGAATAATAATAAGAAGAATAATAACACAACATAATCATATAATATAGAAATTAAGGCATCTGACATTTTACAAACAATAAAACAAAGGGTAAGAATCAGTGATAGGGTGTTCGCATCGTCTCTCAATATGAGAAAAAGTACTATATAGCGTGTTTATTAAATAAATAAATCAATAATTAAATACACGAATAACTAACTAACTACATAAATAAATAAATAAATGTATTTTTGTAAAGTAGAACGTTGAGTAAATGTGAACAATTCTTTGTTTGTAACTTTTCTTTATAAAAGTCAATTGTTTCAAGGCGTAATGCTTCATATTCTTCAAAAGAAGACAGTTTGTTTAAAATACCATAACTAGCAAAATTGTATTTTATTGTCAATCATTCTAAAAATGCAAGTTTGTAAATGAATACATAAGTCCCCAGATACACGAAAGTCCTTGTCTTGAAGAACATGTGCATCTGGGAAACACCATTATGCAAAGATTGCATCACGCACACGCACGCACACACACACACACACACACACACACACTTAACCACACACACTTAAACCGCAGGGGCCACATAAATGATCCACTCCATGCTTAATTTTTAAGGCTGAAACAAGGGTTTTCATGTAACTTTTCATGTCCAGAACCCTCAAATAGACGTTTTATCACTTCGTACAGAATTATAACTAATGTATGCGGGGTGAACAGTGGAGAGAGTGAAATCTCTGATCCAAACAATCATCCTTATACCTTCTCTCATTGTGAAAAAGTCCAGGGAGTGAAATTTTATTATTCCTCATTTCCCACTTTGGGAACCAGTGCAATAAAGGATTTCCATGCAGCAGATGTAAGAAGAGCGGAGAGAGGGAAGGACGGGCGACCAAAATACAACAACATTCTCCTGCCCTCCCTCCCCTTCCCTTTCCTTCGTTGTAATTGGCCCGTGACTCTGCGCTGCTCTTGACCAATCAATGAGGACAAAACGCGCTCCATCCGGTCCGTTCAGTGACTGTGGAGGCAGAGCGTCGCCAGCCCAGCAGTGCCTCGCCAGTGGCTGCTGCTATGGTGCTTAGAGTATCAAGACGTTAGTGGTCAGACTGAAGAGCACAGCCGACAGCGAATCCACCGTGGAGCTAAAAACAAAAACAAATTACAACAACAAAAAAACAACTAACTAACGCATTGGAGAATATGAACAAAGTGGACGGACCATGTCGACCCACCGCCTCTCTGAAATTCACCATTGATAACATCCTCAACCTCAAGACTAGCGGGAGGAAGTATGACAGTTGTCACTCTGCCGGACTGCAGGATGACACGGCCGCGGCGATGAGTAAAGACGCTTTCCATAGCCGCTATGAGGAACACGGAGTTCAACAGAGGAAGGACCCGGGCAGCAGGCTGAACGAAAGTGGTAAGGGTGTTAACTCATGTATGGTCCGTCGTCTTGCGAATTGCTAGCTGTAAATCTGTACGATATAAGCGACCGTGTGTCATCTATGTTCACCATTACGCGTCTCATCAGCTGATTTTACTACAGCTTAGTTTAGCCACACGCTTTAAGCTTTAGCCACAACAGGCTAAACATCGTGTAATTGTGTTCTCAGAGTTGGTCACCGACAGCAACGGAGCAACGGAGTCCGTCGTCATCAGCCGCGGAGACCCGAGAAAGGCGACGGAGGCGCGCTTCGACAGCGGGGACAGCAGTTGCGACGACAGCAGCTCCACCACGACGACGGTGGACCCCCACAGAGGAGGCACCTCCGCCAAGAAGAGCAAAGTGATAACGAAAAAGAAAACACGCACTATCTTTTCCAAGAGACAGATTTTTCAGTTGGAGTCTACCTTCGATATGAAACGCTATCTGAGCAGCGCGGAGCGCGCCTGCCTCGCCAGTTCCCTCCAGCTCACGGAGACCCAGGTGAAAATCTGGTTTCAGAACCGCAGGAATAAGTTGAAACGGCAGATCTCGACTGAAATCGACGGACCCATTACCGATTTTCCTGAGACTGGCAAACCCGTGGTGGTGGGGCAGCTCCCGGCCTTGTACAAAGAAAACAACCTGCTCGGGAGATGCTTGTTGCCCATGCCCCTGCCCGTTGTATACCCGGGGAGTAGCACGCCTTACCTCTGCTTCTCAAACGCCAGCAAGTACTTTAGTCTGTATGATGGGGACGTATGATGGTTTAATAAATTCACCATGTGAGAGAGACACTTTTTGGTGGTCTGTTGCCAACTTTCAAGAATTTATGATTTAGATTGTGGGGCCGGAGCTGCGGCCTTGCTGTTTTGAAGACTGCAACAGTGAGAGGAGGACTAATTACATATCACATAAATATAAGCTGGTTTGGTATTATTTATTTCTGAGGCAAATTTATGGATTTGGTATAGGCCTAACACTAAACTTGCTATAGTTACACATAGCCGTTCTTAGTATGAATTTATTTTATCAGGCTAAGTTAATGATAGCCAGGGGGAGGCCTAAAACAGTATAAACACCAGCATTTTATTGTTTACATGATTTTATTATTATAATCATTATCATTATTATTATTATATTGACAACAGTATTTCCAGCCGCCAAAGAAACTACTATAGCCTAGCTATTTGCATGCATTTACTGTATCATAATGAATTTTGAATTATTGAAATTATCTATGTATTTAAATGAATGTAATTAACATTTTATTCTATGTTTCACGCATGTCTATTTTTTTTTTCTTCGCAGTATTCTACTATTCTTATCCCACGTTTTGCCTATCGGCTCATTACACCATTTACTGAAACTGTAATTAATTAAAACATCTTCATTCCAGAAATATTATACTGAATTGATTCAATATTTTGAAGTGAACTTATTGTGTTTCAGAGATTGTGCAGATAATGGGGATAGTATGTTATAATGTCCAGTCAGCTGTTTAATCAAAAAGTTAGAAAAAAACGGATCTGCTCCTTTAAACTGCTTATACCTTTGTAATTTTAACATAATTCACTGAATGGATTTTATAGGGATTAAGAATGGTAGCCAATAGAAAATATACACCAAATTGCCCAACCCTTAAATCAAAGCAAGGATTTATGCTTTAGGTAAATAAAGGCCTGTGCCTTGATGTAAAGTTGGTAATCCAATAGGCCCAAATAGCTTGTAGGCCTACAATTTCATGCACTTTTTTCTGCCTCAAACTCAATATGTCTAAATATGTCTGACCGTATATTATAGCCTAAAATGTAAGAACGCAGTGGGAATAAATGGAAGAAAAAAAAAACCAGATTCAGCATCATCTCATATTAATTAATTCATAAGGTCCATTAGAGTTAAACGTTGAACCCTATGCCTTTCACTGTGCACTGGTCACAGCCCCGTGACCTACATATGCAATCACGTTACCTCTACGCAGGAAATGGTGGACAGACGCAACCAGGAGGTGAGGCTCATGCCTACATGAGTTTCTCTGGGAGAATGCATCTCCTGACACTTTGATAACACGTCTTAGTTGTCATCTGCTTTGTGGAATGTCTAGCTCTGTCTAATCCGATAAATTAGAGCAGTCCAAGAACGAAGGGGAAACATGCAGTAACCAACAGTAACCAGAGAGTCAAGTTCAAATAATGCTCCCTGGATAGTATAACCAAAGGCAACCACTAAATGTCTACATATAATATATAAATGCATGGAGTAAAATCTGAAATATTAATATTGATGTATAACATCCTACATATTACTTATATAAACTAGGCATCCTGATATATCTGTTGGGAAATGAGGCATGAGTTACCTCCTTTTGTTCCTCTTGGACAAAGAAAACATTTTGGGCAAATACAAAACATGAAACATTCCATTGAAACATTTAGCGAGAATCATAATACTGATCTTTCAAATATCTCAAGTCATAGTTACAATGTGAAATATTTGACATTAGAAAGTTATGATGTGTTATAATGTGATACTTTATTGACACCCCACCCCCACCCCAGCACCCATGGAGCTGGTAGCAGGGCAGATGCTCACTGACAAGGAGGCTTTAAAGTCATACACTATAATTTGTCAATGCATTAAAGATCAGTCATTTTATGTCCAATGTGTTTTCAAGCTTTCCTAATGAAAATCCACTTCCTGTATACAGAGTTGATAGTGAGTTGACCCCATCAGTGCAGCTGGCTGTGCCCCCATTTGACCTCCAGTACACATTTCTGTACAGATTTCACACTGAATATCTAAACCACAGTGGATATGATGCATCTGAACTGTTAAATATACTTGCTGTAGATAGGATTTTTGTCTTCCTCATCCTCTCTTTCTCAGTCTTATCATGCTTTCCTCCCTTTGTCCCCTTCAAGTAAGCAAGTAATGCAATTTCTCCCTTTCTCTCTCTCTTGCTCTCTCTTGCACACACACACACACATGCACCCACGCTGCTTGAGATGTATCTGTGACAAGGGGCAGGCTATTTCATGCTGATCCATTCAGGATCTCAGCACTAAAATCAACATGCACCGATCTGATTTACAACAACTCTTACAAGTGAATCTTATTGCTAAATTGCCACTTTGGTAAACTGGGTCTTAGTCAGCAGGTTTAGTCTTTCTTTACTCAGACTGTGATGAATGAAAACTAGGTTGTCAATGTTACAAAAACGTGCACTTCTAATCATAATAACCAAACTATACTCCAAGAGATCTGAAGAAAGCCAGTGTCCAGTAAGAATCTGTCCACAATATGCTCATTATGGATCCATGGCAGGGCTACGAAAGAAAGCTCTAAGGCATTTGTATGCCATTGTGTGTGCAATTCAGAGACACCGCCTGTGCATCTGTATGTGTGTGCCCGTCCACTGAAGAAGAAAAGAGACCTTTTATGAGCTGCAAGAGAGTCACACCACTGCTCAGTACCCACAGTCCCTGGCGGCTACCCACTCAGACACAACGGCAGAGTGGCAAGATGTGGTGGAAGAGGTGTGGCCAAATACAAGCCATGATTAATGCTTGAGACATTTCCATTTTTTGTGTTATTTATTGAAGACATAAGTTAATGATCATACTATCTTAACTCAGATGAAGGAACTCTGGATTACATATAATGAAATAAAATGTTTTTATAACCATGTATTATTAATTTCTACTACTGTCCTCTTTCATTTTGTGACTTCCCTCTCCTTTCCCATTCTTGTTCCTCTTGCCTCCTGCCTCTTGCCTTGTCATAGTTAATCACAGTAGTCTGTGCACTGAAGCCCAATTGTGTGCGAGTATGACTGAATGAGAGAGAATGGGGAAGAAAGCGTGTATGAGAGAGAGAGAGAAAGAGGGAGAGAGATCAGTTGGAACCAGTTGATGAGTGTGTGTTTGTGTTGGGATATCTATGGTCAAGTTTGTGTTTCTGCATGGGTCTTTGCCCCTCTATAGTTGGGGTCTGGCTGGTCAGGAGCAAGGGAGTGCTGTTCCTGTTGGTTGGACAGACTGCATATTAGAGAGTGACCGTGTGTGTGTGTGTTTGAGTGTGTGCATCATGCCTGTGCAAGTGTGTGAGAATTCTCTGGCGGCTCCTTTCTGCATGACTAGATGGGGGCCCCTCTGTCAGCTCGCCCGTTATTTTGACCCCTGTTGACCTCTCCCAGTCATCTGACAAAGGTCACCGTCCTAGACGATGGGACAGACAGTCCCCAAACATGTTTCAGTGACATAAAAGTACAGAAAAAGACTGTCACCATAAAATTTCACATTGAGGACTTCACATACAGGCCAGTCATTACTATTAATATTTACGGTCACACATTATTTTTGGGTTCAATCAGAACTGGTGGTTATTATCAGATTCATTGCTCAGTGAATGAGATAGAGAAACAGAGGCCTCATACACACTTTCTTTATAAAACATAAATTAATCTGGTGAGTTTTGCATTTAACTATAGTGTGAAAAATCCAGTGCAACATTTTTAAACATTTTAACGTTTTAATTTAAATTTGGTATTCAGTGAGAAAAAATTCATATCAATAGAAACTCTCAGTTCAAACATGCCTCCTTGACAAAGTTGCAAAAAATTCTGATGAGGATTTTGCTGTTTTTTGTAGCTTGTGAATATACACTAGAAACATGAGAAGACACTCGAAAGCTGGGAAAGCCATCGAACATTCCAAAACAAAACCTGCAACAAAGTGTTTTCAAGGCCAAAGTGAGTGTGCTCTCTTGTATCCGTCGTTATTGGACAGACTGTGTACAATTCCCCAGTGTATCCCAATGCACCAGGGGGACCTGAAACCAAAACTACATGACACAGCACATCGTAAAGTAAACAACAAGGCTATTAGTTAGAGGGGGAAACCTGACACAGGAGGTCTGCGTGTGTGTGTCACACTTAAAGACTGTTTGATGGCCTATTGATCTGATAATTTAGTCAACTTCTGCCACCCTTCTCCATAATGCATAGCTCTTAAGGAAATTGAAAGATGGCAGAGGGGATGAAATGAAACAAAAAGCAAGTGATGTAGAGAAAGGGATTAGAGGTGAGGAAGATAAGAAAGAGTGCAGGGAGAGAGGGAGAAGTGGGTGTGAGAGAGGATAAGGATGAGAGCAGTAGATCAGACCAAATATTAATTGCAAATCAAGTCCATTTATTTATAGAACACTTAAAAACATGGACAATCAAAACAAGAGATACAACAAGCAAAACGCAAACTCTTAACAGGGCCAGAGCTTAAGTGTCTTTGTGTGTGTGTGAGTGTGTGTGCGTAAAATTGTGCACAAGTGAAAGCCTGTGGTGTGTGTGAGTGGAGAACCAGCCTGACTCTACCTGATGCTGTAAACCCAACTCATCCGGTCCTCAAAGCAGGTTAAAATAATAGAAAGGAATTATTTGCAACTAACATTTGACCCAAGACTGAGGAAAGAGAGGAATAGGGAGAACGCAAGACCAGTCAAAGGATAAGGATGAGACCAGTAGCGAGGCTGTATTTCACTGCTATCCCAAGAGGAAGAAATGTTATCAGGAATAGTGTGTGTGTGTGTGTGTGTGTGTGTGTGTGTGTGTGTGTGTGTGTGTGTGTGTGCGTGCATGCTTGCAATAGCACAGCTCTCATGTCTGATTAATTATTCTGGTCGTAGCAGAGCTTTCAAATAAATATGACTTCATCCCTCTCCATTAAAGTATAACCACAAATAACAAATCTCTCCATATGTGACGAAACAAAGTCTCCTTAAATTATCATTCAGAATAAAAAAAAGTTTTTGTCTTAGGAGACACCACACGAACAGAATACAACAGTAAACTGTATGAAAATATATTCAATTGAATAATAAATTAGAATCTATTTGCAGTAAATCTATATAAAATTATCTATATTCTTTCATTCCCTCTCTCTCACTCTCTCTCTCTCTCACACACACACACACACACACACACACAACCTGTATATCAATTAAAGAGCCTCATCTCACACGCTCCCTCACGTCCTGTCCCCTCAGACACCCTTGTCAGGATAATGTGCCATTAATCTACCACTGAAAACACATTATTGACCAATCAATAGGTAAGATGGGATAAAGGCAGAGGAAAGAGGAGAAGGAAGGGGGAAAAGGAGAGGAGGGAGGAGAGGGGGTGTTCTAAGCCTTCGGGGGGTGTGGGGCAGCAACACTTATCTATAACACTAGAGAATCTGCTCCACTACAGGGCAGACATGGAATACTCACTGTGGTTTCATGATGGCCAGTCAATATAGGTCCATTAACAACAGATAAGTTGTCAGAGTGTCCTAACTTTTTCTTCTTCCCCACTTGCATCCTTTAAATTATCCATCTTTCTGTCCTCCACAAATGGGCATAAGTTCCGAAACTATCAACTTGGAGAATGCGTGTGTGTGTGCACTTGTGCACATTATTCTTGTATTATAGAAGAGAGTGACACTCATTGACAATTATTGTACATTTGTTGGATGAACAGCAGTGACCTCCTTGTTGTTTGTGTTCATGCACCAATACTACACACACACTTACAGTTGTGTGAAAAAGTTTGTCATAACATTAGACAATGTTTTCTTCTTATCGATAACTGTTGTTTGGTGTCTTCATTGTTTGTTGTTGTTGTAATTATGTTTTTAACCTGGCTGCACAGCAAATTTCCCTCATGGGACAATAAAGATATGAAATTGAATTGAGACACAATGTGATTTAACAAATAACTCACAGAAATGTATACTTTTACATGTCTTTAACAGCTTGGATTGGAAAAAGAGATTTACTAACTGGTGGAACCTCCTTTAGCAGCAATAACCTCATCTAAACGTTTCCTGTAGTTGCTAAACAGACCTGCACAACGGTTAGAAGGTATTTCAGATCATTACAGAACTATTTCAGCTCATTGATATTTTTGGGATGTCTTGCATGAACAATTTGCTTCAGGTCATGCCACAACATTTCAATAGGGTTAAGATCAGGACTGACTTGACCATTCCAAAATGAGAATTCCTCTGTATAAGCCATTCAATTGTAGATTTACTTTTATGTTTGGGGTCATTGTTATGCTCCATGACCCAACCTCTGTTAAGCCTCAGATCACGGACCGTTCCTTTTTAAAAGTCCAATTTTGCCCCCCCACCCTGTTAATATTCCATCATGTCATTCCAGTATGCCGTAATTACTGTTTTAGCTAAATGGGGGAATCAGTGCTCTCTACAGGCTAACGAAGAACTTTATGCAGAGCATGTGGAACTCATGTACATTAACTGAGCGAATCAACGGAGGGGGAACTATTTCCCACCAACCACGAGAGATCGCCCACGAGAGATCAAGAGATCGTTCACCACCATCATGAAAAGGCAGCTTGATTTAGCATAATTATCCCAATTTTGCATCTGAACTGGTGTGTAATATATACCTTTTTTTAGGGAAGGACTGGCCATTACCAATGTTGGTCCCACAACCTACAACTACTGTATGTCTACTGCACTATGTCTTCACTTCATGTACACAACTCACCACTGGACAGGCTACTTGAGAATCCATGAGAGGCAACGCACATCTGTACGCAAACAGAGACACACACAGACACACACATACCCATACACACCCAAAGTATATACACACACATCCAACCCAATCACACACACCTTGTCTTGTACTACAGGATGCGGTCATCCAGATGAAAGGAGAGCAGAGCATGTACTGTGTGTGTA
>OOFE01013005.1:0-17913 GCA_900323365.1 Monocentris japonica | reverse complement strand
TTGTTCGCCCCCTCCGCTCCCCTCAGCCTGTGTCCTGCCCTGCTGAGGGCTGCCCTGCTGGGGGAGGAGGGGCGCCGGCTGTGCTGCTGTAGCTCCAGACTGATGCCACTCGTGACAGACCTGGAGTACGATGCCTTCGTTATGGGCCAGCCCCCTCACAGTGAACAGATCCTGGTGGTTTGTGTGACTCCACGGCGCCAACCCGTCATCACACACACACTGCCCGGCCAGGACGTGCTGGAGGAGCTTTACGAGAGGAGGAACAAGAGTAGGACCATGCCGTGCACACAGGTCTGAAGGGTATTTTACATATATACTGCACACGTGAAACATGTATACATTTACCCATCCAACCGTGAACATCACTACAGACTCAGGTATATAACACTTTGTGCATCATTTCGTGGTTGTTTCAGCATAGTAAAAATAACAGGATCAGAACTGGAATCACTTGAATTGCTAAGTGCAATAAAATTTCAGGACTTTTTCTTGTGCAGAGATATATTGACAACTTTAAGACTATCTCAATACATACTGATTCAAGTTTTACAGAGCCTACAGTTTTACAGAACCTCAGTGCAAAAGGATAGTGCAGGACACACTGTAGGCAAAGGGCTATAGCTATACATTATATGATTTTTCACACTAAACTAAAAATGCAGTAACACAGGTTATTTTTCACACCTGACTTCCCCTGTCCAGTGTCAGACGGACTCATTTCGCTTGGTTAAGTATGAGATGTCTACAGGGAAGGCCTGCTGTGGATCCCAGAACACCCTGCTGCAGCACCGACACAATGCTGCTCCTGGGATGGTCCTGGTCAGTAAGCCAGTTGCAGGCTTGGCCATAAGCTACATGCTTTATTTAGTACACATATACATGCATCCCACTGAGTGGCAGCACAGCTTGCCTAAAGTAAAAGAGGTGAGGGACTATAGAAATGGTTGCCCTTTCCAAGATATCCAGTCATTTATTAAAAGTAGGCTGACAAGTTGTGAGGGATTACATGTTGTAATTGCAGAGGAAAGCTCTGATTTTTAGTATTGCCTACAGTAATGGCAACTGCTCAAATGATTTTTGCTGTAAAAATGAAAATCCCCCCTCAAGCCATAAGCAAAACTCAAATGACTAAATCATCATGACATGACACTGAGATATTTTAGGCCCAAATATCTTACTCTCAACTGACTTACAGAGTCAGCAGCTATGATTCTGGATAGGATACACAGGTTCCTCTCTTGTGAAATCTGAGACCAGAAATTACCACATGACTGATTGACATCTGTTGTCAATAGATAGAATCAAGACAATAGTGGAAACCACTTCTCTGTTACCTAAATAAAAATAGATGGAGATTAGTTGCAGGTCAGGAACAAGGCAGAGGGAAGTGTCATCATAATGATTTAAAAATATATATGTTATATATACTGCATATACGTATATGCAGGACATTATCTCTTCAGAAGCCATGTGGGTAGGTTAACATTTTTAACACTGATCTTCTTGACCTTTATTAACAAGAAACACATTTTCACACACATAACGTAAAATCCCCTTGTTAATGTGACAGATGTACATCAGAGGGAAGCTGCTGTTTGCGGACTACATCTTCAATGGCTATGGTTGCTCAATCAGGGACTTTCACAAGCAAATCTCTAGAACCAGGGGAAACTACAGATCAGGCCTGAGCCTCCCTCCAGACTACAAGTTCAGGTACCACTGCACCATACTGGGTGTGAATCTGATTTAGGGCTCTTAGTAAAAAATTAATCCAGCCTTATCTATAAACAGTGATGTAATGGCAAATAAAACATGGGTAAACTTTGAACTCCAGTTAATGATCATCATGATGTTGACTACAGCAAATATAAACAAAAGTTTTTTGGTGGGTTTACCCTACACTGCATCCCTGTTCATAATCGTATTTCCTTTACTTGCAGTGCTACGATGAAGAGCCCTGCAGCCAGAGACTCCTTCACCTCACAAGAACCCAATGCAGCACTAACACAAGGAGAAACCCTAGGAACGAAAAAGACGAGTGAGAAGTAGGTGACTGAATGAATGCACATTTTTAAGACAAATTCCTGCTTATTTATTGTACTTGGTGAATAAAGTTGATTCTGATTATTCTCCCATGAATGTATTTTGTTCTCATCAGATTTTACTACCTCTGATTTTCACTGCGCTGCGTGTTGATGACACAATTTTATCGATCTCTCTCTGAAATAATCTGTCTGATGTCTTCATTCTGAACAGGAAAACCACTTGAGGTCCCGAGGCATCACTCCTACGATAGATAGCCACTTATGTGAAGGCAAAAACGACTACTGCTGTTCCTCCCGTTCCTGTTGTCATGCACTGAACATAGTCTAGTGACAGGATTACACCAATGTCAGTCCATTTGCATTCAATACAAAATCAAGGCTACAAAACAGCAGGTTGATACTCAAGTTAATGTGCAAGGAAACTGCAAATGCCTCATTTGCTGACTGGGCAGATTGGCCCCACTGATTGCTCTACTTTGTAATTGAGATGCAAAATGCTTTTCAATATTTGGCAGTAGGATGCACATTGGCAACTCCCAGAAGCATCGGGGAACAAGATTCATCATCAAAGATAATCAGTGACCATTAATGTTAATGTCACTTTCTGAGTGATCTATGAATAATGGACTTTTGCACTTAATCTTGTGTAATGATCAATGGAAAATATATGTATTTAATATTTTTTTCAATAAAGATGATCAAGAGTAGTCCTAATAAAAATACGGGACTATCCATTCTTTACTGTTTTTATTTGACGTCTTTTGGGATATTTTAAAGACGTCATTCATTTCTCTTCCTGCTGGCCAGATTTCCGGCCAGTGTGACACATTGACCAACATGGTGACAGAGTTATAGTGTGATGAAAACAGCTGATAAGTGATGTATTTTGAGGTTTACTTCCTCAGCAAAATGTTAAATTTAGCTTACATAGGCTCTGTCGGCTCCTGCTCATATTTCTGGCTCAGTCATGTTGCTTATTCATTCCAGCGGTGTTAGCTGTTATTAGCACTGATGTATGTGGAAAATATGTGTGTGGCATACAATATATATGTTTCACTCTTCTATAATGATGAACATGGACAAAGGTCAAATTCTGTGATCTTAATCTGTGATCTTGATCAGGTTAGCCAGGTTACAAAGTGATAACTTATCGTATTATCAAGAACACAAGTCAAAAACTGTCTTTCAAGTGTTGCACTTCACCCTTTTAACGTTTGGTTGTCTTTGATTTATAGTTAATTTTTGGTTGCTGAGGCCCCCTAGTGGCTTGTTTGTGAAAAAACAAAACAATAGGAAGCTCATTGGTTCCTCTCTCAGGCAGGGAGTTGCGGATCACACTGAGCATGAACTGTTTCCAGCGCAGGACCGTCAAGTGTTGAGAAAAGAAAAACGATTGTCGATTGTGAGAGAGCCTGTTTTAAAGGTAACGGCTTGCAATGTGTCTCGAAGTGAAGATTGGTCGGTTCCCGCTGAGTTGATTTATAGGACTTGACAAAGAGAGACGTGTGAAGCAGTCATGAACTCAGGTAAGTGACTGGCACTCTTTTTTCTTTTCTTTTTATTCATCAGAATTGATTGTTGATTAGAGTTTGTGACTGTGGTCATTGAAGACCAAGTGTCATATTACAAATAAGGATTTCTAAATGTGCTCCTTAGGACTGTTTGTTTATTTGTTGTAATGTTTGGAGCAGGCTAACAGGTAAAATCTGCCTTATAAACATGACTCTGGCTTTCTGTCTGTCATATTCCTTGGCTGTTAATCAAATTCCCGTGGTTGTTGTCACAAACCCCCAAGCTATATTACATTAGACTGTTTACTCAGACTTGGGGATCTATTCCTAGCTCAATAGGAAACATAAGAGAGAAAAAAAGCAGTGATTTGATGTGGGATTTACTGAGGGGAAAACAAATGGCTCTCCCTCCTAGATGACTCTGCCTGTATTTCTGCCAGCAGGTCAACATGCTTCTGTTTTGTCCGCCATATAAGATTTTAGCAAACCAGATGTATCAATTTGCTTTTCCAGCTCCTCTATCCCCCCCTCCTCCCTTTCTCTCCCATTCCTCACCTCCCAGTTCCCATCTGGCCCTCCTCTGCCTGTTGACTGAGCTATTAGCTGGATTACTGTGTTGTTGTGAAGAGAGGCAAACGAAAGCCATGTGATACATCCACCCCCCAGAGTGTTGTTGTAGTACTTAGCTGGTATTGCTCTGCAGGAGGCTGTCACTGGCTTACACTCAGTGAAACAGGGAAGATCTAAAGATAGAAAAATCTATCAAAAATGCCATTACGCTATTCAAGCCTTACCTTGTTTTCTCGTGGTGTCAGATTAGCCCTACAACTCAGAGCTTTAACCTTTTGCAACCTTTCGTCTCTGATTCTGTTTTCAAGCACATGCTTTACGTGCTGGTGCTGCTGCAGATGCTCAACCCTCACACATTACTTCTAAAGCATATCTTTTGTCTCTCTGTCTCCCCAGGCATGCAGAAGCCACCACTGGCCCCTAAACCAAAGCTGGTCCAGCCCCAGAGGCCGGGGCTGTCTCCCTCAACCCCCAGAAGAGATGGCCTCCCTCACCCCTCCCCTGGCACACCAAATAGGGTTAAACCAGCACTGGCCCCCAAACCCTGCCTCCCCAAACTCACCACTGCTGTGAAATCCAAACCACTCTCTTCAAAGAGCCTGCACCAAACATCTGTATCTGAAAAAACAGAGATCCCAAGCACCATAGGTTTCCTTAACTCCAAAAATGGAATACAGCAAGAGAACAAAAAACCAGATTGGGATTATGTAATTCCTATCTGCCTGTGTAGCCAGGAAAATTGTCAGTGCATGGGGAGCACTGCAGACATAAACAAAATAGAGAGAGACTTGAATACATTGCATAAAGGTAAAATAGAGGAATCCACAAAGCCTGCCCCGAGCTCTCGAAGTAGCATGGATAACAGAATGGAGAAAATGGACAACGCTGAGTGCCAAATGATGAATACCAAGCAGCCTGCATCCACCTACACCCACCTCTCCAACCATAAATGTCTCCAACAGACACTCACTCAAATTAAATTGACAGAAACTATAAAAACTCTCAACACAGACATAGACACCTCCAGTCCCGCAGTGACCGTGAGGCCGTCTCTACCTCACAGAACCTGGAGTGATGAGGCAAACGGCAACACAATACCTTGGAGTGCTGTTGGACAACAGACAGAGGAAGATCACATGTCTTGTGTGCCCCATCCCAGTCCCACCTCAGTCCCAGCAGCCCCTAGGAAGCCGCTCCCTCTCCCTGTACCGCAGAAACCAAGGAAGGCTGCCCTGACCCGCCAGGAAAAGGTGGAGGAGAAGAGGGAAGAGATTGTGAGTAGAGAAGGGAGGGAAATGAACGTCAAAGAGGTGAAGGTGTCATCAGAGAGGAAGAGCAGCTCCTCTCTGTCTGTCAGTGTACCTGTTCCAGTGCACATCACCCCTGTCAGTGAGAACAGGGAGCAGCTCTTGCTATCTGTAAGAAAAGCCTGTGCTCCGCCAGCCCCTCCGCCCAGGAAGAAACCTTTTCTATCTGCACCTGAGGGAGCACTCACCTCTGCTCCTCACACACAGGATGTGGAGGAGGAGAATCTAGGGTGGGACAACGGCATCTACGAGATGGAGTATTCAGTAGATGATGAAGATGAAGAGGTGTGGAAGGAGGAGGAAGGAAAGGATGACCAGAAGGCAGTCTATAGCGACCTGACACATTTTCCTCCTTCTACCAGTCTGCTAAATCAGCCGGAGCTCAGCTGTCACTCGGCCCTCACTTTGGCAATCAGTGGCAAGTTAGAGGAAGATCGGGCTGTCAAGATAGCACCAAAGAAGCCCCTGAGACACAGCGCCTCTATGGCTTTCAGGCTGAAGAAGGAACCTTCTGAGGAGAGAGACGAGGGGAAATTTGCCGATAATGAGAAAAGGCAGGACCTTGCTCTACAAGATGGTGTTTTAAAGGAGAGGATAATGAGAGAGCTGCCTTTGCCCCCAAATGAGAAAACAGTCAGGAGCCCCCCTCCAGCCCTAGTGTCACCTGGATCGTCCAGGGCTTCTCGTTCCAGCCTGGGCAAACAGAGAGCCAAGTCGTTCTCTGGTGCTGACCTCACTCACTCTGAAGGACAGAAGAGGAACTCTTTTTGGAAGCTCTTGGACTTGAAGCTCTCTGTGAAGATGTTGCCCAAGTTGATAGTAAAAGGAGGCCAGACAGTGGACTGCACTGCACCTGGAACAGAACAATGTGTGGACGGGGACCAAGATGGACTTCAAGAGTGTCTGGGTGTTCGGATGTGGGGTGAACGGAAGTTCTCCTGTCCGCAGATTGGAGTGGAGCAAAACGTGGATGGAGATGAGTTTTATCCTGGTATGGAACAAGCCGTCGAGTATGAGAACATTCCTCACTATGAGGAGATACCGGACTACGTGAACCTTCCAGTGGGAATGGCAGTGGCATCCCCCCAAGCCCTCCAGTCACCAGCCTGGCAGAACTCAATGCATGATGATGAGAACATTTACGAGGAACAGGAGCCATATGTGCCCTTGGAGGAAAACACTACTGACCAACAGAGGCACAGGTATGACAATGACAGGTAGAGCATGGTGGTATTTCTCTCTATCTGTTTCTCTCTCCCTCTTTCTCTCACAGTTTAACACAACCTGATCTTCCTCCTGATCCAAACAAAGCAGGTCAAAAATATGCCTTCACTAACAATGTCATCATTTTTTTTCCTTGCCCTGTGAAAAGTGATTTGTTTCCAAAAGGTGGGAAAATGAGAATCTGTAGATGATACTGAATGCGCAAAGCTATTTACCTACAGGAAGATATTTAATTGATGACAGAGAGTAACTGCATCATTTGTATTTAGGGAAGCATGTGTGTTCCTGTTGCACACTCTTGTCTGGGGAGTTAGACTGGTTACGTGGCACATGCTTGAATGGCACACCTTTCAGAAATGTATGGATAGACCTACAAATTTAGAAAATCATTAAAATCCACTTCATACAACACGTTATTCAGTAGCACAATGTAGCAAATTAGTTCAAGAAAACCTTTAGTGTGTGTCCTCTCTTAGGAATAAGGCTTGACATTATACCTTCACGCAAAGAATTACTATGGTGTGGCGAGCCAGTGAGCAGAAGTCAGCTGGCGTTTGAAAAATGCGATCTGAGGATTACAGTTTGTATAACAGTACTCTGTGCTTGGACGGCTTAGTGTGTCAGCCCTTCCTTTACTTCAAACTGTGCAACAATCTTATGTTAAAAACACGAGCTGCTCACAAACACAGAGCAGTGTAAGACCCATAGAGACCTTGGCTTATTGGATTTTCTGCTTAACCTTGGCCTAGATCTTACCAGTTTTTTTTCAGGGAGTTGCCGTAGTTTTGCATGAAGCCCTCCACTGGGATTTGTGGCATTTATGATGTGTAGTCTGTGTTTGGTGTAGCCTCAGCTTGTATCTACTCATTTAAGAGCTACAAGGTTAAATTAGCAAAGGCTCTTGATGATTAGTGGTGAGTGACTGGTTTGGAATTGGGCCCTTTTACTGTTTTGGTTGGAAATGGCAGCTTTTAGCCAAACTACTATGCTGACTGAAGGCAAGGTTGTGACAATGTTGATGATTATCATTAAATGGGTTTTCCGGCTCTGTCAAATGCTCCCTTTCCTGTATGTATTTTTTTCATGGGTCTCACTTTCTCTGAGCAGGAAATGTTAGAATACTGCTGTACTGAAATTTCTCTGTTTTGTCAAAAGGACGCCCTCCCTCGACTGATATGCTGACACAGGTGTTTTCTTCTCTCTTTCCTCTTCCACAACCCATGCTAACTTTCTTTAAAAATTTACACCATACATCTGAGTGTGTGCTGCGTGTGTTTGAGTCTGTATGTGTTATTGTGGTAGATGGCATGTGTGTGTTTGTGTGCTGTGCACATATTTCAATGTGTGTCATTGTGTGCTGCATGCACAGTGTTTTTAAATGTCTGCAGCTGCTTCTGAGTGCACAAAACACATGTACAGTTTACCCGGTTATCCTCTGGCATCTGTCTGTTTTCCTCTGACTGTCTGACCCACGGTTATTATTGTTAATTAAAACTAAAACGAAAGCTAGGCGTTAAAAAACATGATCATAAACTGAAATAAAAATAAAACTAGACTTTGTGAAAAAAATAGATGTGAACCAAAACTATCTTGTCTACTTGTAAAATGAATTAGAAATAAACCTATACATGAAATATTGTTTGGTTATGGATAATAGAGAGAATGAATTTTGGGTGGAGAAGTTTCTTCACCGTACACTTTGAGATGGTGATATCCTGTAGACCGCCTTGTTAGGCCCCCTATGAGCACCTCTTGCTCTCAGAGGAAGTGCCAGCATTGCCAGTGCCATCGCAACTCATGTCGTAAATACTTGGGAGAAAACACCAGAGTCCCCTTTGGGATTATTTTGAGTTAAATAGTCTGAGTACAGATTGCTGTTGAGTCTATGAGTGTATTTCATTTGTGCAGCATGAAACCAAGTGGTCCCAACTTTAAGTCAGTTGAGGAAGTATTGAAAAATGTATTTAAATTATAAAATAATTATAATTGTTTGTATTAAAGAATTACTGTCGCAAACACAACAAACATAAACAAAACACCTGTTCTGATCTTCCGTTATTATACCTTTAAAAAAAACACGCCTACCAAAAATACTGAAACTAGAACTAAAGGTAAACAAAAATGAAACTAAAACTAAACGTGTAAAAAACATTTTTTAAACTATAACTACCAAACCCACACTGAAAACTAAGTAAAACTAAAGTGAAATTGAAATAAAAATTGACAACTATATAAAAACTATAATAATCCTGGTGTGACTTTAGCATCCTGTCCTTTTCATAGAGGCTATGCTCATGAGGAGGTGCCACAGTTGGATGATGGACCCTCAGATGATGACATCATCATGGCCCACAGCTCGGACGAGGAGGATGAGGACGATGGCAGCTCCACCTCCAGTAAAGGAGACCCTGAGCAGCCAGAGGAGAGGGCGGTGAGGAGGAGGCGCTGTTAGATTTATGACTGCAGTTCCTTCATGTGCTCAGAAATATTTACTCAAGCCAACTCAGTTTTGTTCTTTGCCAGGTGTCATTATGGGAGATACAGTCTGTGTCTTGGTCCCATGACACAACACTATTTCTCTTTGTGACACTTCAGTCATTCAATCATTTTCATTAACATCATGTACCTGATCTTCAAATATATGATAATGCATAGTATATATCCACAATTATTGGTTTTGTCTTTCTGGAGTAAACGTGTGCTACACAGTGGTATAGTATAGTGCATTGTAAGTCTATGCATTGTAAGTCTGGTTTCGCCCCTGTGTTAGACTGAGCACGGACCAAAGAAGAGCAAGATACACCACATAGCCACAGAGATCATGAGCTCTGAGAATGTGTAAGAGTTTCTAATTTTTCTTGATACTTCATGACCTTGCTCATCCACTACAGCTTCTTTAACTTTTCCCTCTTGTTGTTTTTTTTTTTTTTCTAGGTTTGTTGACGTCCTGAAGCTGCTCCATGTTGTAAGTATCCCTGTCCCCTTTTTGTGTTACATTTGATTCACACAAAAACAAGCTCTATGTTTGCTGTGTAACATGAGTACAGAGCTGAGGCTGTTTTTCTCTATATGTTTTATCTAGTGCACGCTCAACTGTGTGAGCCAAGACTCTCCATATGTGTTTGATTATGCTAGTCACTGGGGCACACCCCATGTAGGATAGACAGTGTGTGGACCCTACTCCCCTCAGTCTCTCCCGCACTGCTCACATTCCTCACGGTTTTCCCCCAGACTTTCAGAGGTTGTGCGATCTGACAATAACATAGTACGCTTATCTGGACTTAAAGGGAGTCATGTAACCTATTTGTGGTGTTTTGAGAAATTTAATCTCTAACTTAACAAACCTACACCAGCAGAATCGCTGGTTTTGTTTGTTTAGTTAGCACAAAACAATTACAGAAACCGAAACTTGCTCTAGTTTCCCAGAAATATTCAGGAACATCTATTGTTAGGGCAGCATGGCTCTGACCCACTATTTACTATTGGTTGCTTGTAAAGGTAGTAATATAGCAAGTGAAGCTTATTCAACTTTTGCACTAATTGGATATGAGTGTCAGCTCATGTGTAAATAATGTGTAATACATGAATAGTTACATGAGGACAAGTCCAAATTTGTAAGTGTGGAACAAAGATGCTACTGTCTCTCTGTATAGATAGTATAGTTTAAAAACGGATCAGTAGAGTCATATGGGAAACGATATTAAGAGACAGCGGTCAATAAATGAGGATGCAGTAGGACTGAGTCATTAGCAATGACTCGTCGCCATGGAGTAGAGACAGGAAGTAAAGGCTCTCTGTACACCATACAGGAGTCTACCAGTAATCAGGAACAGTCATACCAAGTTCAAAGGAATGTCGATGTGTCATAGTATTTGTTCTGAATCTCCTCCCTGCACTCATACAGTTTTTCATAAGTTGCTGGATGATAGCACAACATTGTCTCAGGCACATTACAGTATCATGAGTTCATATGATTTTAGCACGGGTGGCCCCAGTGCGAATCAAACCCGCTATCCTGGTAATGTTTGTGCCATGCTCTGCCCATTGAGCTACACAGGACCACAACCGTCAGTGCTGTCACTGATATTTTTTTCCAACATCCTGCCACATCCCTGACCCTCACTATCAGCAGAAGATCACACATCTAAACCACAGGAGCTCTCTACTGGGCCCTCTCTGCGTAAGCAGTTTCTCTGCCCTGCGTCCCATAAACCACAAAATACCTCGACATCATCAGAAAGAGAAGCATAAACAGCAGCCTCAGGGTCTCCTGCTGGCTTTATTTAGTATTGGTTCATGGTATCCTGTAAATGTAAGAATCCTCCATGTAAGACAGTTTTGTGTAAGGGTCATGGGTGAACAACGACCCTAACCTTTATACTTCAGGAACTTACCAGATTTGGTTTGCTCTCTTGCATCTTTTCTTTCTTTCTTTCTTTTTTTTTGTGACTTCCCAGTTTTATAAGCTCAAAGTGAGACCATGTGGCATGACTTGTAAGGTAGCTGACTCTTGAACTTAAGTTTCAGTCCTGTAAATTAAAGGAAAAAAAACAGTTCAGCAAATATATGTACTAGATTTGACGTACACCACTCAAGAGTTTTTGCCTGTCTGGCTGTCTTTCTGTACCTGACTGTCTGACTATCTGGTATTCGTAGGACTTCCGTGATGCGGTGGCCAAGGCGTCTCGTCAGAGTGGGAAGCCTGTGATTGAGGAGCGGATTCTGAACCAGATCCTGTACTACCTTCCCCAGCTCTACGAACTCAATCAAGACCTGCTCAGAGAGCTGGAGCAGAGAGTGGCCAAATGGTACCAGAACCATATAAGCTGTTTTCAGTCAATTTCGTCTGTAGGAATCACTGTCTCGGTCTCAAACAGCAACATGTGCACCTGCCGTGCCTGATGAAAACCATATTCCTGTAAACATTTCCTTTTGTAGTGGCATTTCATTTCTACCCCTACATTCTCAGTCTGGTTTATTCTGTCGCTTTCTGTTGATAGGGATGAGAATGCCCAGCTAGCAGACATTTTCGTGAAGAAAGGGCCCTATCTGAAGATGTACTCTACATACATCCGTGAGTTTGACAAGAATGTGGCTTTACTGGAAGAGCAGAGTAAGAAGAACCCAGCATTTGTTGGAGTGGTGCGAGAATTTGAGGTAACAAGACTTGTTCAACCTGTTTTCTCTGTCTGAGGGGTGTGTCTTCGGGTCAGTGAGGTTTCATTGTGTGTGTTTGTTTGTTTCTGAAAATCGTGCCACTTGTAAAGTGTATTATTCTTTGTCCAAGGCCAGTCCACGCTGTGCCAACCTGGCTCTAAGGCATTACTTACTGAAGCCTGTTCAGAGGATCCCCCAGTATCAACTGCTGCTGACAGGTACATTAATCATTAGGCCAATATTAGTAGTAGTTATTATGATTATTATTATTATAGTTATTATTATTTCCTTGAAACATTATTCTTACCTTCAAAGGATATTGACCAATATTAAGAATCACCATGGTCAAATTGAGTTTATTTCCAAATCACCCATTTATACTCAAAATTCTCAAAACAATCCTCAAAAACGTGAATGGTTGACTGCCTTGTGATCTCTCATTCTAGACATCACACTGCCATCTGGTGTTTAGAAAAACTAAAGCAATATGGAATTTCTATCTTTTTCTTCAAACCTCAGATAATAAGATTTTTGAAGTGCAGCCCAAATCAGATTTGGTGACGTAACATGCTTTAACAGGAGTGAGCTTAGCATTTCATGAGTCTAATAGTCTTAATGGATCAGAACCAATCGTTCAGTGCCAAAATGTGAAGAATGTTTCTCCCCTCACAATTGTATAATTCTATTATGTTAGCACCTGCAGATCTTGTATCCAGGATTTTCATTTCAGATTAAATTCCAGGAATTCAATGCACAGCACAAAGCACTTGTAACCCACTGTGTTAGCAGTTTTCACTTCCTTGTATGGTTGGATTTTTGACTCTGTCTCTGAAATGATTTTTAATTGTAATTGTGTTTCAGACTATCTAAAAAACCTGCCTCTTGACTCAGTGGATTATAAAGACACACAAGGTAAACCAGGAGTGTTTCTATGATCAGCAATATGCCTGTAACTGAAAATTCACCTGATGGTGTCAGTGGAGTTACTTATTAAAAAAAAGATGGGCTGTTATTTCTGTGATATACACCTATTCTTTAACTTTAACATCAACATTTTATCCATACAGCTGCCCTTGGTATAGTGAAAGAGGTGGCTAATCATGCCAACGACATCATGAAACAAGGGGTGAGAATCGGTCTAAATTCAACAACTAGGCTAATTCTCTTAAGATGTGGATAAAATGCTCTACACAGGTTGCTGATGTTCACTTATTTCCTCTCAGGATAACTTCCAGAAGCTGATCCAGGTGCAGTGCAGTCTGAATGGCCACCATGAGATAGTCCAGCCTGGGAGGGTAGGTACAACCCCTCTTTTCCTGCCTAATATATATTGCTTTTACTGTGTACTGCTCTTAGACTGAATTTGTAGGTAATAATCATAACTAGAAAACATTCTGTAGAGCGCAACCTGCCAACGCTGAACAACTTCCAAAGCTGCAAACTCTGTAATGATTTATGTTTGTTTATTCTTGGTCTTCCGGGTTTGATTTTCAAACAAAATGACACGTGAATGCAATGCTGTTTAGCAGCAGATTTGGAAGTCCCCGAATTTTGGAAAACCCCGATTTTCACACCTGCACATGAACACAGCATAATAGTTATGGCTAAAAAACACAAAATGTGTAATGGGGGAAATCCCAGATCTGGATCATCACCAAAATCAATCTGTGTCTCAGATTTCAGCCAAATCCGTTCATAACGTTTTGAGATATCTTGCTAATAATCAGACAGGGGTGAAAATTTCATTGGTGGAGGTAATAATAATACTTGTATAGCACTTTAAACATCATACATATAAAAGTAAAACAAAATTAACCCCAAAAAATAATCTTTTCTTCTGGCATTGTTGTGTTCAAGGTCTTCCTGAAAGAGGGCGTTTTGATGAAGCTGTCCAGGAAGGTCATGCAGCCCAGAATGTTCTTCCTGGTACAGTACCTTAGTACTACCTCCACTTTCTGGTTCCTTCCTCTGAGCTGTTCTTCATCTGTTTTATCTTCTATACAGTATTGGAATTGACCTTTTGCTATTTCTCCTTAGTTCAGTGACACACTGTTTTACACCACTCCCATTCAGTCAGGCCAGTATAAGCTCAACAATATGCTGTCTCTGGCTGGTATGAAGGTGAGCACATATGTTTTTTCTTTCTGTACTCTCCATCCATCTATTCACATACATGTTATCCTTGTCACAAAAACGATTATTCACTGCCATCACTGCTCACACACTGAAAATAACTGCAGGTTAGCAAACCAAGCCAAGAGGCCTATCAGAATGAGCTGAACATTGAGAGTGTGGAACGTTCCTTCATCCTCTCTGCCAGGTAAGACCCAGCGGTGAAAGTTTTTTCTTGATGTTTTCTTTTCTTTTCTTATTAGGCATATCATGTTTTCTCTTGGAGTGCATTGGTCTGTAAACATAGGCTCTGTATTTGTAGGTGTGCAGTAAAAATGTCCTATCTGCTTCCTTTAGTTCTGCTACAGAACGAGATGAATGGCTGGAGGCCATTTCCACGGCGATCAGCGACTACACTAGGAAGAAGATCACCTTTATATCTGGCAAGACTCCAGAGGAGGTGAGATACATACGATGAACACCAAAAATACAACTGATACTTATTTTTTCTTGTGGCACTGTAAATGTTTTAATGGTGATCCAACACCAACGTGGTGGTTAAATGAATATATTTGTTATGGTTTATTGACACTTCGTGTACATGTGTGACCATCGGTAGACTTAGTGTTTGCTGTAAATTCACGTATCCACTTCTTCAGTTTTCACATACAGTATGTCCCACATTGTTATATCCTACATATATTAATTATATGTTTATAACAGTGTGAAAAAGAAAAATAACGGCTGTCTCTGACCATTTAGAGTAAAACTAAAATTATTCTGCAAATATTTTAGCATGGTCGGTAATGATTTTACCGTAGTGGGCTGCCATGGTAGAATACACATTGGGGAAACACTGCTTCCCACGAATACAGTCTACAGCTGTTTACATTCAATTTTATTACTTTACTATACATTTTTTTTACTGTTTTATTGCTTATTTTATATTCCATTAGTGTGGCTATGTTTCACTTTTTTTCCCCCTGCTGAATCCTACCACTTGTGTTGCTGCAACAACCTAATTTCCCCACGAGGATCATTGAAGTTTCATCATCATATCTTATGTTATCTGTGTGACCAGTAAGAGAAGACTCCTGTTTCTCTCACGTCCAGGTTGAACTAACAGATGGCAGAGGTGCTCCTTTGGGATCCAAAGCACCCATATGGATCCCTGACCTGCGGGCCACCATGTGTATGATCTGCACATGTGAGTTCACCCTCACATGGAGGCGACACCACTGCCGTGCATGTGGAAAGGTGAGGTGACAAAGGGGTTGGAAACGGATGACGTGGTTGCCGTACATCACATAATTTCTGGAACATGTTTCATCAAACAATGAGATGAACAATGATGCCAGAACTACAAGGAAACTGGGCTCATAAAAAACAAACATGAATGTGTCAGTGACACTAACATCCAAAGGTAAAGAGGCAAGGAGATGAGTAAAAGAATTAAAGGAGAGCAGAGCACATGAAAATCCATTGCAGTTGTAAAAGATAAGTAACAAGTGTATTTTATGCTCAATTATCCCATCAGGTGGTATGCCAGTCATGTTCCTCCAACAAGCACGGTCTTGAATATCTGAAGAACCAGTTGGCACGGGTGTGTGATCAGTGCTTCCTTGTTCTCCAGCAGCAAAGAAGTAAGTTGGACTTCCTTCCAACAGTTGTGTTCTCACCCCACATCACACATAGCCAAACCTTGGTATTCTCTGTATTGTTTGTTATTTAAACTATGGCGCACATTTCTCTTCACCAGGTGAACAAGCCCTATCAGCGACTCAGTCCCCTGGCAACAAGTCTGCCTTTGCTTTCTCCAGAAAGCAGAAGAAGATACCCGCTGCTCTCAAAGAGGTGACTGATGCTCTGGCCTGACTAGAACGCATTGTTGTTCATCATGACCAGTTCTCTCATCAAATAGCTTTTTCTTGCTTTAGGTGTCAGCAAACACAGACAACTCCTCCATGAGTGGCTATTTGCAGAGGTCAAAGGGCAGTAAGAAGCAGGGGAAGAGGCTGTGGTTTGTCATCAAGGACAAGGTCCTTTACACGTATGCAGCAAGTGAGGTAAATTCTCCTGCACGTATTTATTTCACTACGTATGACAGTAAATGTTCTGCACTGCTAAGTGGTGTTCACTGTTATGAAACCCAACGGCATGTAACAATTTGACATGGGGATTGATTTAATGAAGAGCTAACATGTATCTCTCATTCTCCTGCTTAATGTAGGATGTAGCAGCCTTGGAGAGCCAGCCCCTGTTGGGATTCATGTTGAAAGAAGATTCATCTCAGAAGTTACAGTTCAAGCTCTACCACAAAAAGACGCTTTACTACATTTTCAAAGCTGATGACATCCAAACAGCCCAGAGGTACAGTGTAAAGTGGATGTCACTCATTATTGAATAAGCTGATAATAATAATAATAAGCACACATACTGTGTGGACTGCTTTTTTTCAAAATTGAATTTCTTTTTCAAGCGTTATGCAGTTATTAAAGTAATGCTTTTTTCCTTCTTTTACAGGTGGATTGACTCATTCAAAGGAGCCATGGTGCTTTAATATCTGTACACAATGTGTGAAGTTGTTGGTTCAGCAAGCTTCTTCACCCTTGTCTGAAAATGTCAAAACCTTGTCAAGAGTAGTGACAAAACTTACCTCAGTACTCTCTGCATAAATAAATACTGCATAAGCAAGAGGAGACACCAGATGAAGGGCTATATTGAAATGATGCAAATATTTTGTTTTTAGTAAATGTAACTACCTTTAGCTATTTATATAGCTCTCATGTGGAAGTCACATTTATCCATCTGTTATTTTTGTAGATTACAATGAGGGTTTTCAATATAAATGTGTTTTGGCTACAGATTGACCAGCTAAAAATCATGCCACAATTACTGCAGCTCCGTTTTAGTGTTGTGTCTTGGTTTCCTGTCACAATATTATTTAATTTTCCAGTATCCAACCTGGATCTATGACAATATTGTAGTTGTCCATAGCTTTGTAATGAGGTAAGACTGTCATAATATATTGATTCATGTCTAGCAAATAATCTTTCAAGCTCTTGTTATTTAGGAATAATTACTTTATTTAATCCATCTCATAAAGCAACAGTATGATTTGTAGTGTTACTGATCTTGCTTACGAAAGACACTTTCACGTTTTAAGGCTTGTATCACAAATAACCTGAGAAACTTTATGGTGTAGTGGAGGACTTTTCACACTTTTGTAACATACTGTACCACAACATTAATTACACTACAGTAGGTTTGTTCTTCTCACTCAAATCATAGGTTGATTTCCCAAATAATGGCTCTGCGCTCAAGCCTTATTGCATCTTGTGTAAATATGTTTAGATAGCTATAGAATGATGTAAAATGATGTGATGTATTGGTATAAATTTACGTTTTTATTGTTAATGTTGTTCAACCGTAATAAATATTGGTTTACCGTGCCTTTGTCATATGCCATCAAGCAGACGAGCAGTACTGACTGTCTGTCTTTGTAGCCACACCTTCAGTTGTTGTTGTTTGTCCTTATATCTTGTTGTTTAGCTGTTTTGATTTAGTGTGTTATTTTACTAGCCTAGGGTTAAGACAAGTAAGCCCAGTTTCTGTTTGTGTCACACCCCCTATTGGAGGTAGTTTCACCTGAGCTAGGACAATTGACTTGTTAATTGCCTGGGAGGGGCCTGCACATCTCAAGGTTTTATAAGTCAGTCCAGGCAAAGTTTAACTCCAGTGTGTATTCAACTTCTGGAGGGATTCTGAACTGCTGGACTCATCTAGAATAGACTGAGTATATTTTTCTTGCTTATCAAGTTGCTATTAGCTGTACTTAGACTGCTTCAGTACTAGTGCCTTATTCAATAGTCTGTTGTTAGATCCTAGGTGGTCAGTTTGTGTTGTTAGCTGCCAGTTGGTCAGTCTGTCTTTGTAGCCACACCTTCAGGCCTAACTGTTGTTGTTTGTCCTTATATCTTGTTGTTG
>OOFE01013004.1:61875-72979 GCA_900323365.1 Monocentris japonica | reverse complement strand
AAAGTTCTTCTCGTTGTTTGTAGTTTATTGCCGGTTGACAACCATTTTCATGTTGTATTACCGCCCTCCTCTGGAGTGCAGTTACTCTGCACCCTGTCTACCAGTCCCGTCTCTTCTAAGAAATATTCTGTATCCCACCCCATTATTTATGAAATCAATAATCTCTTGTAATGGTATTCTGTCTTGTCTTAATTCCATAATCATGTTACACTTAATAATGGCGTGTTCCACTGTCTCCTCAATAAAAAATCACCTTGACCTGTTAGATGTTTCTTCATAATGTGTAATGTTTTATTTAACCTACTCTGTCCTATCCTTATTCTTGAAATTATGATTTCCTTGATCCGGATGTGTTCAACCCACATCTGTTACTGTTAAATGTGGTGGATCTGTAATAGTACGGGTAGCTGTCTAGTGGGAGTCATTTGGTCCGATGGCCAAGGAATATGAGGTCATTTTACAAACCCAGGTCTACCCTGTGCAAATAATTTCACCTTATTCCAAGATAATACACATTGCTAAGTAATTTATGAGTAATTTCATCAACACTGTTCATGGCCCTTCCCAATCTTCTCAACATCAGAGTAGATTTCCACCTCTTTCATTTCTCAAACCACAGGCTTTCCTTCTTCAAGAATGGTCCTCTACACAGGACTTGTATGACAGCACTCCTTGGAGGATTGAAGGGTGGCCCTACTCCTTATTAGGTATTTCATATTCATTATATTGCAGGGCGTTTCCATTATTTTGTTCACGCTGTGTATTACAAATATGTTAAAAATGCTGAAAAAGCAACTGGAGCTGGAGGGGGTTGGGGGAGTGCCCACAAGTTTAAGCATTTGTGTACTCAGCCATCTCGCAGAGTCATCAAAACCATCTATAGCACACGTGTTGACAGTTGGCAGTGCATGAGGCAATGGCCACAAACATATGGGATCCAGCAACTATGATTTGGGTAGTGCTCCATACTGGAAGTAGAGAGGAATTTTATAGTGGAGTCAATGAAAAGCCTGTGATGTGCTACAGTTTTACAACAATCAAAAACATGAGGCACAAATAGTAAATTTTATTTAATAGACTCTGAACACAAATACATGTTACAAAATGTCTCAATATAAACATCCAATGACCATTGTGTTACAAAAACTCATATCAAGTCCTTAAATAAAGCTTCCTCGTTAGAAATCCAAAAGGCTTCTTTTGAGAGCTTCTTCCAACTCTGTAAAGATAAAAAAAGTTATATTGAAATAATAAATCACAAAACAGAAATAAGTTGATGCCAGGAAGCAACTTATTAACTGCCCAGCATTATGTGGTGCAATACAATCAACATTATTTACTTGTAATTGGAATGTAGAGGCATCGGTCAGATTTAAGACACACAGATTTGCAATCTCATTCAAGCACTAATAGGTAACAGATACCTTGCCATTTTTTTCTGCTGATGGGATAATAATTTGTACAAGCTACAACAGATGGATGGGTGAACCATGACTGCATTTTGCGGTCAGTTGGGCAGAGGTACAGTATGTTACACCAATGATGGGCGACTCACAGGGTGCATCCAGTCTACATAATCGTATTCCTAGCCCTCCCTCTACCCTAGCCAGGGTCTGTCTCTCTACCTCACCCTGTTAAATGTGTTCATTATTGTTTCTCCATTTGTTTGTTCACTTTTTTTTAAACTTTATTTCTTTCATTTCTATATGTCCTGTAAAGCACTTTGTAACATCATTATTATTATGCATTCAATTATTTTGATGACCTTCCAATATCCATGTATATGTTGTCATTGGAAAGATAAACTTCTTGCCTTTCATTTATCCTTAACTCCTCCTATCCTTTTCTTTCGGAATTTATTGTGACCTGCAAGAAAAAAACAGATATATAATTCTAATAGTGGGGGTCTTCCTGAATGGCGCACCCACACACCCACACAACGCACCTGTTGACTCTCTTGCTTCTTCTGCACTCATAGCCAAGGCATGCTTCATCTCCTCATCTGATTCATCTGTAACAAAATCCTTGTTCATTAAAAAGCACAAGTAACTGAAAAGATACTTATTTCACCCACTGTAATGAAATCTAGTCTTTATAAGCACAATTAGGCAGTATATGCTAGCATTTCAAATTGCAGCTGTAGTACAGTACCCCTGCCAAGTCTTAATGTCTCCAACAGCGGAGGTAGAATGATAGATACTAAGATTTTCCACAAGACACATTTCACAACTTAAAAACAGTTGAGCTATAAGGAATGGATCCACAATGGATAAGTGGATCATAGCCTACCTCCATGGGCATCACTCTCTTTGTCAGCCTTATCCAAGTTCAAAACCTTCGCCAGTTTGTCATGTTCAATCTCTGCAAAACAAGATAAAACAATACAATCAAAATCAGTCTGCGTGCACAAGAAAATGAGTGTCAAAAATTAAAACTGACTCACTACCCATGTCTGGTTTGACCTCCACAGCATTGAGTAGGACAGTAGTGGGTTCTACTTTCTCTTCTCTCCCACAGGTCTTAGAGCTCAGGCAAGGCTCCAGTGGACAATGTTGGGAGTGGTAGTGTTTATGGAACATCGGTACACCCATGAATTTCTCCAGGCAAGCTCTGCATTCTACATCAAAGGTCTTCTCCAGCTTCAAGGCTGTGTGTGTTGTATGGACGTGAGTCTTAATATGTGCAAAGGAGGACACAGATACACCACAAGGAGCGCACACATATTGACATTTTCCCTCTGTGGCCAGATTCCTCATGCAATGTGTATATGTTGCCTTCCTTTCTTCTTTGCTCTTCTCGGAGCCCATGCATGGGCACAGGCATTCAGGCCGACTGGCGTTTTCAGCAACAGCAGGTCTATCAACTTCAGCATCATCCATGCAGTAGTAGTCCCTACTATGAAGACTCTTGTAGTGCTCTGAGAAGTCGCCTTCAGATTCAAACTGCATGCTGTCGCAGAGGCCGCAAAAGTGGGAGATCTTTATCTGTCCACCGTGCTCATTGATACAATGCCTGCGTACAGTGGACTCCTTGAAGAACTTCTGGGGGCAGTGGCCACAGACAAACCTCTGGAAACTGTGACTTGTCACATCACTGCAGTGTTTGTGGATGGCTGCTTCAGAGTCAAAGATGTCCTCACACATCCTGCACATCCATGTCAGGTCTGATTTTGAGGAAGGCGCTCCAGCTCTAGTTGGCTGAAGTACGGGCTTGGACTGAGCATGAAGAACGGCTTTGCCGCTGGTGGACGGTTTGGCATCGATGACTGTGGCAAGCTCCTCAGACACTTCTCTCTCAACAAAGTGTGTGTGTCCACTGTGAGCTTCCGACACATGTGATAGGATGTCTTCATATCGAGGCATGTCCACTTTGCACAAGCGGCAGTGGTAGAGGAAGTTGGAGAGATGTGCCCCTCCATGGAAGCGACTCATGTGCAGGCGGGTAATTGAAGACTCACCCATGTGTTTCCCACACACACCACACTGATGGAAAATCTGGTTCACAGCCAAGAGATGCTTACTGGCTGCAGTCTCTTCTGAGAAACGCAGACCACACTCACAGAACCATGCCAGTGTTGAGTTCCTGGCTCTGCTAGCACTGCCACTCAGGAGTCTCTGCCGCTTGGCTGGACAGTCTACAGAATCACTCCTTTTCTTGTCTTTCTTTTGATGTGGCACTTCAGGGTCTGCAGACAGTCTTTTCTGCTGCGCCGCTTTTGCCCTCTTGGTGTGTTCAATTTCACTGAAACTGCAGAACTGAAGAATTGCCTTCTCCATTGTTTGGTTGACCTCCACATCATGCTGGGTTGATTCTTTGTGTGTCTCAATTTCAGCTTGGCTGAGGAAGCTCTTACAGCAGAGAGAGCACTGCCCTCGCACTTGCAGCTGTTTCATTACCTGCACAACTGTTTTCTCAGCCTCGGCAACTGCACAACCCTGTCTGCAATACACACTAAAAAAGAAAAGAGGAGAAAAGAAACAATACAAATCAGTCTTAAACAACTGATTAACAACAATTTGAGTAATAGCAAATGTATGATGTTACTAAATGCACATGTAATGAATATATCATTCAAAAAAAAATACTTACTTGAAGTGTGCTTGAGCTGCCTGATGTGAGCTCAGTGCTTTCCGGCATATAGTGCATCGGACATGGAAAGTTACATCCTTGCACAAAGCAATGAGACGATTCTTAGCATATTGTGGGATGGGAAGTGGCAATGCTCTTCCTCTGGGTACTTTCACAAAAAGGAAAAAGGTTATCCTGAAAGGTGGTCTCAGTCTTGCTTATAGTACCCTGTCTTTTGTAAAGCAAATACATTTACAATCATTATCAAGTTATTCAAAATATTTCCTCTATATAGTATGCAGTGGAACCTTTAGGAGTAGATGTTCACACTTGTGAAAAATGTGGATGACCAACATTTTACCATACAGCTACATACAGGGCCAAAAGTAATTCAAAATCTGAAATATGGATGACAGATATTGTAAAAATACCCTGCACAAGTTTGGAGTTGAATTGCTTTTGCATGCATTATATAGGAAATACCTAGATTTCCACACATCAGATTTTATTTTTTCATATCCACATCTTTCATTCCCCACAGCCATTCATTTTGGAAGTCTGAGGTTTGGATAAGTGAGGTTCTAATGAACATGTATACAGAAACACAAATACAAAAAAAAAACATTTCCCTTCATCTGAAAGCATTTCAAATGTTATTACAGCCTACAAGGTATGAACAAGAGATACGATAATAGATACCTCACCATTCATGGTGAGTGACTCTGTGAAGTGGTTTCTGGCTGACATGTGCTGAAGGCACTCATCCCGGAGGTTGAAGAGGAGGTAGCAGGCAGGACAGGCGAAGCACACAATCAGCTGACAGGTCTGAGTGATGAGGTGGCCCTCAGCATTGGACGAGGACACCTAGTAATCAAACAGACTATATTTTATAATTCCAAATGCTTCTTTTCAAAAGATTCATCATACCATGCATAAATCAGCGATAAATGCTTCCCTCTTGATTTTTAATGTTACTTAATATTAACCATGCACACAAATCTGCTGAAATAAAAATCAGAACCATTAATGCATTCAAGGAAGAGGAGATTTTCATGACAGTGTTGGGTAAGTAAATTAACCTTAGACTGAAGATGGACCCTCCATGCTTCTTTAGTGTTGAAATGCTGACCACAAGGGACACAGGCAAAAAGCTCAGATGAGCTTCCTTTAAGGCTGATGGTTGGGTCACAAGGGGAGTGATCAAACCTACAAACATGACATTTTTATTAAAATGATGCCAGTGTGTACTCAACATGTACAATGTAACTTAGTGTAGTACAAAGTACAAAGACATTACAGCACTACACTGCAAAGGCATAAAAAGCACTACCTTTTTAAGTGACCTTCCAGGAGCGGCACGTTGTCATAAATTCGGCCACAGTTAACCACTGGACAGGTGTGTTTAGTTGAGCTATTGCTGGGGAAAGAAGCGGTTCTGTGCATTCTTCTAGAACCGGCATTGATCACTCCAGGTTGAAGACCTGTGGAAATACAACGGTAGAGTATAATCAGTTGCATACAGCAGGTAAATTGTCAGCACTTATAGCAGCACTGTAACAGGGTGTTGGTCCATTAGATTTCTTAAAATAAGATGAAATAAAATGAGCCCTGTGGGGAAATTGGGTCATGGCAGAACATACTGAAGATCATTACAATAGATTTTTAACCCAGGGTAAAAATGTACCTGGCATCTTCAACCACATATCTACACAGCGCTTCGCATCCTGATTACTTCCATTTCTAGAACCAAAAGCCAGCTCCTGCTGCCCATGAGCTTTTTGTGAGATTTGCTTCTCCTGAAAAAGAGGCACAGAGAGATCAATAGTGACTGAGGATGCATTCTGCCTTCATCATTTCTCACAAAAAAAGTAATTTTGACACTTGTCGTAAATTATCAGGAAATTATGACAGACAGACAGAGACAATACTCTAATAGTTTTGTAAAAATAGTGTTTGCACTGTGAGAGGAAAAAAAGCTAAAAGATTTAACCCACAGTTGACAGTGTGGGCATTTGTATTCTGTGAGATTCATATAATGGTATGTAACTGTAAAACCCAACATTGTACCAAACTTATTTGAATCAGATATAAGGAACAGTATAATTAATATTTCTAAACCACCCCATCAGCTGACACCAACAGATATTTTAATGTCATTGTATGAAGTGGTATGGAGTATTGTTCCAAATCTTCTAATGTACTATCAATTAATATGTTGAAGGTTCTTTTCTCCTTTAAAGAGTAGTAGGTCGCCTCAGTTTCTTATTTCCCTTCTGCCCACTTGGTGGCACTGTTCCTGCTATAGTTGGCCTTAATTGGCTTTTATTTTTTTGATTTTACTTTTTTTCCTTTATATGCAAAGATTACAACACAACACACAACAAATTCCTCCTAAGCATTTTAAGTGGAGAGGTTCACTTAATAATTACATTTTAACGTCGGGATACTAAAAGTTAATTCATTTTTGCGGAGTAGTTAATATTAATAATATTAATTTGATTCAACGTAAGCCAAAGAAAACATCACAGAATGATTTACATACTTTCCCCTGTAGATGTTAAACTGTTTATTAGGTGCTCAGGAGCACCTCTGCAAGAGGCAGGCTCTGTGTGTTCATTGGTTTGTTTGTACATAACACTTTTTGCAATGCACAGTGCTTAGGGTACGAAAACACAGTGCGCGCTCGTACACCAAGCAGTACAGTAGAAGTCACACAAGCATGAGCCAGCAATAGGTTGGTACCATTTTCTAACTGCAGTGGACAATGCATGAGTTAGCCTGAATATTATGATCAGCATTTATCTTAGTTATAACAACACTGTGCTACCACAGAAGTGAACCACTTCTTCCTGAAGCTTGAATTCAAACAAGTGTATTAGAAGTGAACAATTAAGTGACATGATAATCTCCAACACAACTATATTTCTTCCTCCTGATGTCAACACGTTATTCAAGCTACAGTGTGTTTATTATGGCTGAATAAGCATCAGAAAGTGGCTTAGGACCATTCAAGCACAAGGTTTACATTGCCAATTGTTTTCAGACAAATACGAGACACCTGATTTTATGGTGTGTGAATTGAATCTCAAAGCAACAGTGCAAAAATTGCTCAACCACAGTACAAGAAGCAAAACAATAGCACCTCACTTTATTTTGAAGTATCCTTACCTTGAAGGCTCTACATTTATCTGCTCTTTCCTGTCTCTCTAGAGCCACTTGGTGGGCTAGTCTATCCAGCGTAGATGCAACATGCGCTTTCTGGCGGTTAATCTGATCTTCAAGCTACAGGATAAGAGAAAGCACAACAATTTTATAAACTCTTGGCAGGCAACCATACCATAAAAAAACAAAAATATACCATAGAAATTAGTAGGCTTATATATTACTTTACACTATTTTATTTTTAGATGCTCACCACATCTGCCATCGGTGAACTTCCCTCCTCCTCACTATCACTCAGCAGGTTAATGCATTCCAACACTGGCCGGATAGGACCCTCCTGAAGCGAGTAAATGTTGTGGCATCACAGAGTGGATGTAGCCCATTAGGAATAAGAGGGCACAAACTGTGCACGTAGGCTACATTTGATTATAGCTGTTCATTAATAGCACTAGTGCGGTGAGTAATTAACATTTTCTCAACTTGTAGGCACAAAGGAATAACTAAAACGGGATTTTCCCATGGTACTTTGGGGCTTTGCATGGGCAATTCCACTCATAGGTGAGTAGAGTTTACTAGGACACTAGTAAATCCACCCTCAGACAGAATGCAAATTTCTTTGTGGAGCTGTCTCAGTGACAATGAAATGAATGAAAGTGAGACTCACTTTGTACATCGACATCCATATGATATGTACTGTATTTAATAGTAGTCCTGAAATATTAATGTATACTCCCCATATCCCCAGAAAATCATCCTGGGAAAATCTAGAATAACTGAGAAATCATATAACGTTATATGTGAATTTTGCTTGAGGATGGTTTTCCTCTTGACTGTGATCAAAATGATATTGCACAATAAACAGCCCATTCAATGTCAGAGACAGAAATACAGATTTCTCTGCTACCCAGTGTGAGCAACTGATTTCTTGGTGGTACTATTGATTGTTTGTCTCAACTGATTATTTCAACCTTTGAACATATCTGTTACTTTGAAAATAACCGACACATCACTTACTGATACAAACTCCACTTCCTCTTCCACCTCATCTTCGTCAGCGTCAGTTGGAGAGGACATTGCCTTTATCTGAACAAAAACAAACAACTAAATCTGACCCTTGACGCAGGACTAGAATTTGGACAGGACAGCATGACTGCATTAACAACTTTTCAGTCCAATGGCTTAGCAATACATCTCCAATTGACCAATGGATTTCCCCCCAAAATGTAGAACACTGTAATCATAGCCCATTTATCTTATCGGGAAATGCGTCTGCAATATTAAATGGTGGTTTAACTGTGAACGTGACGTTAAAATTAACTAATAACAGTCGAACTATCACATGTTTGGACACACTGCACAACGAGAAAACTGCAGTTAGCTAACTGTTAGCTAGCTGGAGTTAGCAGCACATCCCAAACTGCACGCTAGTAAATGCAATGTAAACGTGCTAAGGGGCTCGGGTAGGTATCAATCTAGAGATGAAATGAGCAAACCACTGGACTGAACACATTACCTGCTTGTCTGATTATTCTGTCAGTTTTAGGGCTGTTGCTGTTTCCTGCGCTACCAAATTCCAACCAAACGTGACGACGCAGGTGCTCTGGTCACCAACGTCTCGTTCGTATTTATGTAGGAGCTCCTTTTTCTCCGCGGAGCGTCCCGCATGGTCGGAGTTTCCATTAAATCGCTGGCTGGAGAGGAAGAACTCCGCCCATCTACAGTGCCTTTTGAAAAGTATCTGCTCTCTGCAGATGTATCGGTTTATCATTCTCAGTTCCAATTTTCAGGAAGTAGACATCTTTCCCACCTTACCCCAGATAACATAAATACACCGATTCATTTTTTAATTCACTATTAACGGCTGTGACAACGGCATTGCACAGTAGGTGTGTCAAATAGAGAAACTGATTATAAAAGGTCAAATAGAAATGGGGAGAGGGAGGGGGAGATAAAGTCATCAAAGAGTCATGACTAAGCATAGACTACACGCATAAGTTGTCTTGTACGTCATTTCAGCGCCTGTCTGCAGTAATACCATATTACAGTCTAGAAGGATGCTATATAAATATCACGCCAGAATTTTAAACTAATATCCTACAGGAATATTATAGGGATTTTGCTCTAATAGCAATGGTATATTATATAAATATAATATAATAAGTCTCTATTGATTTCCACAGACACATTCTAAGTCCCTATAGAAATATTATATAAATATTATTGTATTTTTTCGTTAGGGCAGCCCACTCTGCAGCAGACTACTGCGATGCTCAGATGAAACTGCTGACTATCCCTGCATGCCCCTGTTAGAAAAAAAAAGAAATAAATAAAACATGCGTCTCTGCTTAGTCATGGATTGTATCTCACATTAATTACATCAATACCTTGGACCGCCTAGTTTTTACCTCATGCTGACAGAGTTTGGTCCGCGATGATGCATGCGTGTCAGTGTGTGTCAAAAGCCTTTATTTTCACCGCAAGCTTTTAGCGATATTACGGCAGGAGCGGAGCCAGCCGTCTGGAGCTACGGGATCTGCCCTACATCTCGCCTTATGATGATCGCTGCGGCGTTTTTGGTCCTATTGAGACCATACAGTATTCAATGTGTGCTGCTATTATTGTTGCTTTTGCTCGGGACTATTGCAACGATTCTGTTTTTCTGCTGTTGGCATCGCAGGCTTCGTAATGGAAAGCATCCAATAAAATCTGTGCTCTCCGGACGCTCCAAGAGCCGCGGTGAGTAGCTCAGGCCAGCCGCATCACTGAATTATGGCATCTCAGTACCTAGTCAGTCATTAATAGTCTTGGTCTTATCTGGACTATTAAGAAACACGTCTCTGTTATGAGGCTTGTAGGTTACCTGCAGTATATCAGAGAAAACGCTGACTGTCATGTAGGTGGTAATGCGTGTAAGACTACATAGGTTATCCTGCAAGATCGCGTAACTCAAAAGTCTGAAATTAATGGCATTCGTTTTTTTAGGAATGTATAGCCAATGCCCAGAGCTATGTGGCATATGATATGTGATAGTGAATGTTAGATCATAGTAGCTTATTCTAACACCTTTTATCTGTCCTAGCAGTTGGCCTCCGAGCGCATCATTTTCGATCAGAGGTAGGATAAACTTTTCTTCTTATTGGGCTCCAGTCTGTCGGCTATAATATTCCAGAGCTGGGATAATCATTATTTTAAAGTGCAAGTCTCATGCAGGCTACAATGACTATTTCAGACATCATAGTGTGATAAGCCCCACTTAGCCTATTTCTGTGGACTTTTATAGAGGACTGCATGACTATTTAGGGACCGTGATATGCGCATTGCGCATGTGTTATCAATAAATAATGTGGGTGATTTTGCAATTTCAGTTTTTGGAGATGATAAAAACTGAGTACAATCTATATTCGGAAACAGATAAATTAAAACTTAACTGGCTATGAGCCGATGTAAACCCACCTATTTTTGTGATCTGTTTATCATCATATTTGGTGCTGTCTGCCCAACTGCGTCAAGCGACTTTGGCTTCAAAATAAAAGGACAAAATTTGACCCAAAATTCCCTAAACATTTGCATTGTAGAATTGATATAGAAAAGATTACATTATTATGGCTATTCAATCTTGGTAAGAGAGCATATCCTAACCCTAAACCTAACCCATGGACAAAGTCATTTCGGTTAAATAAAAAGCTAAAGTACAGTGACTTGAGTGGTTGTAACTAGATGTTACTCTATGTTAGGTTCCACCTCATCTTTTTTCTTTTCTATTGATCCCTCAAAGTCTTTTTGCTCCCTAATCACCCAATGTTGTTCATGGCTTGCAGGAAGAAATGCTCCTGTTCACCCCTTTCTGCCATGTAACCAATTTTCAGAATTGTTA